>MU158759.1:57442-103820 GCA_015888305.1 Antheraea pernyi
ACGCCCTTTCGTTGCAGCTTCAAGCGCTGCGATGTCTGACTGTAGCGGTTTTCTTTTTTCGATTTCCGCTTCCTGAACCCGCAGGTACAGAGCCATCCATCGCACCATCCCCTCCGACAGGTCCGCGGTTCCAATGAACCGCGCGAGGGCGATCAAGTCACCCTCGTACACCCCGAGCAGAGTAGGTGGGTCGACGGGCGGCAGTGTTCGCGGGTCGCAGGGCGGCGATCGGAGTACTTGCACACTCGGTGTGCGGGATCCAGTAGGGGTAGCGGTAGTCGTCGTTTGAGCTTCGGCGGTTTCCGTAGGCAGGCTTATGGTCGTTCGTCGCGACGACGAGAGACATTCACTGTTATTTGGCCCTGAAAAGGACCCTTTTCTCTCACTTCGACTCGACTGAGTTGACGGGGCGGCGCTAGTTGGGCGCATCGTCGCGCAGGACACGCGAAGTTGCGTAATTCGCGGAGCTCAAGTACATACGTCCTCGCGCGCGTGAGACGATGGAGCGAATCCATTAATGTTATTGAAGGTATACAACAATTTTATATAATTACCCTTATTTATGTATCTCTAATGTGTTTACTAATCTGTTTCGACATATAGATCAGCGACATCATGCCTTTCATGACCGAACTATGAAGTCAAAGAATATACCATTATTCATAATGATCAAACTAATGATTCAATTCTATATAATGATATTCTTATTTAAGTCTTATTAAAATCTATATAATAATAATAATTCTTATTTATGTATCTCTAATATGGTGGCGCTAGTATCAATGTGTATCTAATATGTTGGCGCTAGTGTCAATGTATATTTATAATATGGTGGCGCTAATATCAATGTACCGGTCGTGTTGTAGTCTCGTCTCTTAAACGTGATACAGCGCCACCGGCGGTGGGTGATAATATATACTTTCACGAAATAAAAGAACGATTGAATAAAACTTGTCGAATAAAATAATTAATCATTGCTATAAGACATAAGTAAATCGTATTTCACGGTAATCGCTGAAATCCAAGATTCACGATATAAAAAATAGTTTTAGGTATTATATTCCATGTGGTTAGTTTTCGTTTACAAATTTAACAAATTATTATTTTCAAGCAATTAGTGTATCTCATTTGTTTCTCATTACAAAAAGTATAAATATTAATTATTTTACAAGCTTTAAAAAGTGACATCTATACAGAAACCACGTTAACTTATTTTCGTTTAGGCGTTTCTTTTACGTTTTTCGGATATCTTGAACTATTTATATTTATGAAATGAATATTTTTGTCATTTTGTTTTTAATATGTTATAGCAGATTTATCCTTAATACAATTATAAGTGTAGTGTACTGATGTAAAAATATATAGTTATTTTATTACTTTTAAAATATTGATTTATATTTGGAATAATTCGAAAAGTATTGACAGTTCTACAATCAACAAGAATGTGATTTAATAAAGTTTGCTACATTCAAACACATTATATTACTTTAAATATTGGTACACCAATGGCTGGTACACATCAATAACGATTAATGCTATTTCTAAAATTACAATTTAATATAATAAGCATCACTATTCATTATTTTATATAGAATATTGTATACTGCCATCTAGTCGAAATGATTACAACTTCGTATTCAACAGAATACAGAGGACCCAATTGTACAGTAGTACAGTAATTGGAGTATATTAATTTTAATAACAAAATGAAGATGTCGCTGTTAGCTTCAGAGCTGTCTAATTCCCGTTTTTGTTAAACTTTGTATATTATGATGTGTAATAAAAACAATATCTTCATTACATTCAGTGATTTATTTTTAACTATTACTTTCCTTACAGATTCTTTGAAGTATGTATGCAAAATGATTACGTGGAAACCAATAAATGTTATGGTTTAAAATATATTAGGAAAAACTAGAATGTAGGGCAGTAGGACTGGATTCAAATGATCTCAAGTGTGGCACACGGTGAGAGATTGTCTTAGTGAGGCTTTAAGATATTTGCCCAGCAGCGCGTTGGAAACCCTACAATATAAATGAATAAGTAAAAGAATAATTTGTCAAAGTAATTTCATAGTAGAAAGAATATATATTTATTTTTAAGAGAAAAATATATAGGTACACTATTATTGGTATCTCAAAACGCTGGTATTTCGATAGAATCTCCAAATATAACTCTATATAATATAAGTACGTAAGGTTAGTTAGAAAAATAAACTAAGGTATATACCATTATTTAGCCAGTCGCCTTGCTACTGCCATAGTGCTTGCTATATTTTATAACGCTTTTAATTCCACCACCGTCCATAGACACTTGCAAACACCAGGGGAGTCGCAAGTGTGTTGCCAGCCTGTGTTTGAGGGAAAGGGGAGAGGGAATATGTGGATGGGGGAGTGAGGGGAACGTGGATAGCGGGGGAGGGGAGGTGGTTATACGGCGTTCTAACTGACCGAACGAAACGCAATATTGCAAGAGCACTGTTACTTCACGTCGGTGTTTCTATGAGAGGGTGGTACTAACCCCGGGCGAACCGACCCATGCATGCTGAAACCAGTAATAGCTTTAGGGTGGCTCTACAAGATCGTAATATTTTTACGAGGCATAAATGATTATCCTGAATTCAAATACATTTTCCATTCACTGATGTTCATATGTCTGTACATTGTCCCGCAATACGTGTTGACCATTAGTACGGGGTATGATTTAAAAGAAATTGAATACGTCTTTTAAAAGTTAACCAACGATTTTTCTGTACTGTTCTGTATTCTTTTCTTCTTCTGTATCATAATAGTGATCTCAGACGTCGGTGAATTATGAATGAGGTGTTTCATTACCGTGTGATGGTTCTAACGGAGCGGCCGAGACGGCGTAGGCCGGAACTTGCTTCATAAATTATAACTTCCGCTAGTTTAGACTTGAGATGGATTCATGTAGAAACACACGGGGTGATTTTCCTTTACACCTGGGTAAGATTTATTTAGATTCTGCTATTGGTAATAATAGGATATTATCTATTTCAGAATGAAAATTTCGATTTGAGAATAATATCTCTTATAACATTCACTCTTCTTTACTGTTTTATATATTGGTTGGTAAAGTAATTTTATGTATTCTTAATTATAATATAATTTAAAAAAATTGTAAAGATGCTTTGAATTAACTTTCAAATAATATATAGATAAAAGTCAATTGACGGCTGTATGCAAGCGAATTACGCGGCACCTATTTGGCTAAATTTTTTTTTTTTATGGCATAGGTGGCAAACGAACAGGATGGTCACCTGATGTTAAGTGGTCACCACCGTCCATGGACACTAACAACACCAGAGGAGTTGCAAGTGCGTTGCCACCCTTTGGGGGGAAGGGTTAAGGGACAAGGAGAGGCGAGAGGACGGGGAGGGGAGGTGGGCCTCCAGCGCTCTCATTGACCGAACGAAACGCAACAATGCAAGTACTGTTACTTCACGTCGGTTTTCTGTGGGTCGGGTGGTACTACCCCGGGCGAGCCGACCCATTCATGCTGAAAGCAGTAATAGCTTCAGTGTGGCTCTACCACCTACCACCACCACCTTACCCGACAGAAGTTTATTACCACACATACGTTATGTTTCAAATGCAATTCTTCACACCGTAATAGAGAAAATTTACAGTAGATACACATAAACGGTTAGTGAATATAACAACTCGTGTGTAAGCACAGTCCTCTAGAAATCCGTGCAGTACGTATTGTCTTGAGATTTGTATTTAATTAGCACGACCTCAGTTTGATGCCGAGTGCCTCACCCTCGTCGAGCGGATATTAACCGAGGCATAACAACTACCCGATTATACGATCTTATATTAGTTTTATGTTAGTAGTTTCCACTCGCTTTATTATACACACAATTTAGATAATCAGCTTTATTACTTATACCAGATAGTATTTTTTATTTAATAGAGAATTATGTTCAAAGCTATATGTATTGTAAAAAAAATCTCTTACGACATGGGGTCAACGAGGCGTGAAGAAGCACTTTTGCAGGTCGGCATGATAGCGATGACTGCCATTGCTATTTAACACTGACAGTCACCGTTATTTATAGACTGTACTGTATTTTCCATCAGGTACAGTGCCGTCACTTTGTTGAACCAGTTTAAAAAAAAAAATCAATTGTTTATGTTTACTTTTTATTTGTTTACATTATTATTATTATTTTGGGATATAATATTGCATACTTTTTTTTTTAATTTGAAATACCTCAGTTGCAAATGAATACAAATACTTGTTTTACATTAATTTTCATTTAATTGAAATAAATATTTATAGATAGGCGACGTAATGGAAAAAAGTAACTGCTGCTATTTTATTATTGATAATATTTAATCTTGTTAAAACTATTAAACAATATAAAAAGTACAGAAAATCGGTTGCCAGAGTACTTTGCTTAATTATTTATAAAGTATTGAAGTTGTGTCTAAAATCGTTTTATATCTGGATCACGTTATTTAAAACAACATAGTTAAAACAATTTTATAAGATTCCTACAAATAGTGTTCTTTCATTAGAAGGCAATATAGGACATCAGAGACTTGTCTTAGAACCAACTCGCTAGTTCACATCCCCACGACAAGCCCCTACTAATTAGGTCTGCTAAGTTAAGCAAGTTAGTACAACGTCACACCGAAACGCTAATTAAGTGATACAAGACTGTTTCGCTTAGTTCCGTTAAGTTCGTGCTAAGTTCTATTGTCTAAGTTTTGTTACAACGAATAACACTCTGAGTAACATTGCGGTATGGGAAACTTTAATGAGAACTGTTTGGGAGTTAAGTTTTTAGTTATCATTGGTTTTTGTTTTTGCATACATACAACTATTTCTTTCCACGATCAACTAGCAATAGAAACACTAGAAAAAAACACATATTAATATATGTATATCTTAATGTAAAAACTATTTGGTTAATCATTAAATATCAGGAGTTACCGACATGTTTTCGTAAATATAAGGATTTATATTATTTCATTGCATTTATCGCGTTCGGGGATCGAGTTTAATTATGTTAGAATTAAGGTAAATCCTATACCAAGCGACTATGGTAAAAATTTAAAATTAATAAAGACTGCCAAACTGTTACTTTAAAAGTCGGTAAATCTTAGGTTTTACTGGAAAATCTTAGAATTTACCCTAGTTTGATCATCGTTCCGATATATTTAGATTGGGAATAGTTGGTGGCGGTATTTTGGCTAAGATACTTTGGTTAAGATGCACGGGTGAAGTGGATCCTACTAAGGCGATGGCTGCCCAGTGGATAAAACCACGCGCCTCACATACCTGACCTGCACATCCAGATAGCCCCGTTCCTTATCTCATCAAAAAGAAGCATATCTAATGGGGGGGCATTAGTGCTTACATATTATCTGAAAAGCCCTTGGTTTGAAATCTTCAAAACAGTTTTTTTTAATTGTAGCACGGCAAAGTGACTGCACTATGCCTGATGGTAAGCACAGTACAGTCCTAAAACAATAGCGACCACCGAGTGACACACTATCCATCGCTGGTCGTCGCTGTCATGCCGGCCTGCGAATAGCTGGATATGCACAGGCTGATCCCGGAACGCGACCCGCAGAAGCGAATCATTATGACGGGCTTTTTCGCCATATACATGGTGGTTGCGACCCAGTCAGGCTGTAATACCCTACCACCCGCCTTTTGCCATTACCTCGTTCGTTATTCAGCAGGGTGCACCACGTGCAGGTGAGGTTGGCTTGGGTGTCTCAAGTCTTATGATATTATTCGACACCCCTTACACCCCTTTGTCTTACTTGTATCTTAACACGATGTCTAAATACAGAACATAAGGATTAATTATCGATTAATAATATGCGATTGTTATTTATAAGAGTCATAAAAAACGACTATCTGTATAATAAAAGGGAACAGATGCAGTACAATGCTTCGTTACGTCGCGTCGCTCGTGACACCGAAACTGCCTTACGCTCTCTATAAAAATATTACGAGTCGCATGTCGGCCCATATGTGTTTTATTTTCAAGATTTTTATCTGTATTATTACGTGCTTATAATAATTATATTACCATTTCACGTAATTCTTGCTCGATTTTTTTAAACTTTTTTTTAAGTACTTGTCTTCTAGATTGTTTCCATTGTCGAGTAGGTAATAAATATTATTACAAATATCTTGGGTTCATTTCAAATTATCTTCCAAGATGGTGGCTCTCCTTGTTAGAACTTTCTAGGAAGTTTTGTGGTGTCTTAGAATTAATGTTCCGTGGTATTCTCTATCCATTTCACAAATGCACTATAACCGAATCATATTACGTAAAAAGTTGTGAATATTACACAATATAAAGTCAAATAATATAAGATTATGAATAAAATATAAAAACCCACTATGAGAAAATAAGATCCCGCCAAAAAACTCTTCAACTAACCTTCTTTTAATTTGCTATGATTAAAGAATAACAAAAGAAGTTGGTAATGGCTAGTTAATGAAAAGATTAAGTATTACAGCGAAAGATTAGATTGGAAGTTTTAGTATAGTTATAGCTTGCAACTTTGCGTTGATTACAATATAAAAATAACAATAAAATATACCTTATATCACTCGTGGTGAAACAGACGAACGTTGATCGTTCGTTGATGTTATTTTGACTGCAAAACTTACGAGTTATATAATAATAAACGCTAGGATATGTATGTCCTTGTTATTTAAGCAAGTGTGGAAGCTATTCTCGGTTAGACACAAAAAAAACGATCCCAAGGTCTTTAACATCAAACAGACGGCCGTTCGTAATACACTAAGCCGAACCTAAGTTTATAACATGAAAGAATGCCCCATGCCGATTCTAACCATGTAGGACAAAAGCAAGGAAACGAAAGAGTCACTCATGGAGAGCGTAGTTGTCTATCAATGAATGGATGTTCAGAATTGGATCAGTAGTTCCAGAAACTTCTACAAATTATTAGTCACTTAAAAATCTATTATTATCAAGTATTACTGTAGATTAGGCATATCTTAACCTGTGTCATATTCATGAATTATTTTATTAGAATTTGGAAAGACAATCAAAACGTATCAGAAATATAGAAATTGTACAGAGTGTTTTATATTATGCAAATCCATTCAACAGGCTAATAGCTAAGTAAAAACTATTAAAGAATGGCCCCAATACGCCCATTACAGCCGGGCACAAGTACCCAGGATCTTATTAAAAATGTGGCTTGAATATCAAATTGCTATCTCCCATTGTAAAGCACCCTAAATCATAGAGCCCACACCAGTGACCCATGGTACTTAGTGTAACTTTTTGTAAACTTATGAATGAATAGAGATACCGCTTATAAAATACAGATAATTTTTAGTGAAACCAAATTATTATTAACCCTCAAATTAAAATTTTGGTGTATTTCCTTCCTAAATATACTATTATAAATGCGAATGTGAATTTGTTTGCCCACGCCCACGTAACCACAGATCACGCCGCCGTGGTCTAAACTGTTGGATGGATTTTAACATATGAGACATCGTTGGAATCGTTTTCAGCGTGTATAATTAAAAAAGTTTCAGTGATTTTACTACCGATTATTTTGAAGTTAAACTTATTTAGATTCGTTGTGATTTCAAACCGGATGCAACGGAAAAAACGACAGGTAAGAGACACAAATACTGTTACAGTTACAGTGTACAGTAGTATTAGCTCACGTACTTTTCACATATACTAACACACGTTAAATGCTCAAATACAAGCAAGTATTAAACAGTGTACAATATACATACACACCGACATTTGCTCTCTCGCTCTGGCTCACTAATTACAGGCGACTATGCTTAGAAGACGGGAGTGGGGATGGTACGAAGCATGGCACAAAGAGTATGGTATGGTAAGCATGGTATTTCTGTCTCTTACCTGTCATTTTTTCCGTTGCATTCTGTTTGAAATCGCAACGATTCTAAAGATGTTTCACTTCAAAAATACTTTTAGCTTTCTTATTTACTATTATATATCGCTACGTGTAAACTATACATCTAAGCTTTATATTTTTTTTATGGGTTATATAAATGCATATTAATGCATATATTTATCTTACTTTCTGAATTTTTATATGTAGTACCGGTATTCGTTATTAATTAAATTTAACTAAAACTCGTTTTTGTAAGAGTTATACTGCGGGGTTATCTGTTAAAAATAAACATCATTTACTTGAAAGAATTGTTAATATTTCGAAAAATCGGGGTATTCTAAAAAAAGTTTATTATTCAAATCACTTCTGAATATTTACCGGTCTGTGTAAAAAAAACTAAAGGACGAATGAAAATGTTATGATGGGGCACTACTGGGCCCTAACGCACTATTGTTTGTTGGCTTTTTTTATAAATAAATTCAGTTGTCACATCCCAAATGATAAATTATCACAGAGACACGTTGCTCATATGGCGAATTTAGATCCACTTGTCTGTAGGCCCGATTGTTGTTTTTGTTGTATTTAACAGGGGCAGGTCGTTGGTGAGTGTAGAAATAGCTCTAATTTTATTTTATATATCTGCTACTGTTAGTTAATGTTAATATGTTACGTTTCATAATAACTTTTTGTTTATAAAAATAATTGTTCTAAAACAGAATTTTACGTTATTTGATTGATTACGTTATTTATATAAATTATATATTGTATAATAATATATATACATATAAAGCCGTTGGGCCAGATGGCATACCTATTGAATGAAGTATGGGAGTTTTTAAAAGTAGATGGATGGTTGTGGCTGACTTTATTTTTTAATAAGATGTTACTAGAGGAAGCGATCCCAAATGAATGGTGCAATAGTGCCTATCTTTAAGAATCAAAATCGGGCATTTTTTTCGTTTTGATTGCTTTCGCTGCGTGTTAGCGTTAGTATTATATACGTTGCCAGGGTAACGTGGTAAGTTTCTATCGCAAACATTTTCAAACATTATTTTGTGTTCCCATTCAAAAAGTAAATTCTGCGTTAGTTTTAGTCCAATTTTTTATTTGCAATCTATTACGTATTATAAAAATAAAGTGTGTGTATGTAAAAATAAATAATAACTTTTTGGTGAATGGATATATCTACAAATAACAAAAAGAAATGTTTTTATATTCAGTCGATATTTTTATATTATTATATTTAGTCTTTTTGTTTTTTTGTTCCGGGTAGTCTCCAAAACGGTTGGGGACCTATTTTAACGGGAATTTTACTGGCAGATAGCCGAAATAATAGCGATTGTCATATTCTATTTTATGTATCCGCGGCTTCGTCCGCATTGCTATTTCCAAAATGGTTGGACCGATTTTCACGGGATATTCACTGGTAGATAGCAGACCTCATAAAAAGTAATTAAGGTTTTTTATTTGCCTTCGACCACAGTGGAATATCCGAAATCCTTGAACTGATTTTCACGGGACTTTCACTGGCAGATAACTAACTAATGAGCTATTTTATTTTAAGCTAGCGGGCTCGGCACACGTTGTCCCGCCCTGATAATAATAAGAAAACCCTGACAAATTCTTCTCCTGAAAAACCGTTCTACCTAATGGTAAGGTATGAAAATCCGTTCTGCAGTTTTTGACTTTATCGCGAATAGATAAACAGACAGACCAGAGGACTTTGTTTTACACTATGTAGTGATGAACTGTTACCTGTGCATTCGTTCGTGTGAAATTGATAAAAATAATTTGTTTACTGTAAACAAGCGTGTGAGACGTGCGCTTTACCGGATTCCAAGAATAAATGTATGTAATTTGAATTATATTATCATTTTGGTCAATTTGGCGGTCATTTTGATTTATTTACCGCGTTTGCATCTACATAACTCAGTGATTATAGCAACATATAAGAATAACACAATTATAACGACAATATGGACATGTTATATCTATATAATAAAAAAATTTACATATATTATTCAATAATGTATAGTTTAAAATTTTCATTACTTTCTTATATAGTATTAGTGAGCACTGAGGGTGGTTTATAGTAGGTTAAAGTTACAGGTATATTGCTGATGATAAATCCCATCCCATTCGATATACTATTCGTATTCACATATCTAATGTACACGTTACATGTTACAGTAGATGGCGTGCATGTCGTAGTTACAAATGTTTTTGAAAAAGCATTTCTGTAATGTACACATCTACTTATAATTATACATTTCTATAATACATTTAAAAAAAACGCGTTTTAAAAATTCCTTTCAATTACATAATATTGAATAGACATGGCATTCTTTTTTTTTAAATAAGCAACACACGCATTTGAAGTAAAACTATTTAAATATTTTTGATTTTGTCAATAAATAGTTTATATACAAATCAATCAAAATTTATGAAACAAAAAAAATTTAAACTAATATTAAATTCAATACTAATACAAATCATACAATAGAATTAATTATGTACATATGGACGCGCGACCTTGTTGCCATCTGGTTTCAAAGTAAGTAAGTAACAAAGTAAATTAAAGCTTCATTATCTGTAGTGCCATCTATCAGCTAATTTGGAACTTATATAGCACAGGAAATATCTCAACTCTTTGTTATAAAATAAATAAAATATAGAAAAGTACGAACAGATTACTATGATAAGTCTCTCTCTCTTCCTGGCTGTTAGTCCCACATGGGGGTAGGGTCAGCCTTCCTTACTTTTCTTCTCCAATTCGCTTTGTCCCTAACATCACATTCGGAAACTTCGCACTCGTTCATATCTTTCAGCACTACACCCTTCCAATTTGTTTTGGGCCTGCTACTACCATGATAAGTAACGAATTAAATTTATTATGACTTAATAGAAGTTTTGGTTATGTTTAATTATTTTCTTGTTTTCTTATAAATAAATATATTTAATCAGATTTTTTGAAGTAAAACTTCTTTAGGCGCGACTAGCAGGTAACTGGACGACAATGCAACGGAAGTGCGTTACGGCAATATGGGATTAAATATATTTATTTATAAGAAAACATTAATTGATTTCAAAATGTTGGGTTTCTATCCCTTATTTACTCTACAATGAAAAGTTGAGTAACTAAATAATGTTCTATTGTTTTGTTAAAGTAGCTACCTATTTATTTTTCTTTGAAAGCTAACAGATTGATTGAATTGTAATAGATTTTGTTTATTTTATAGACGTTCGCTCAAAGAATTAATTACAAAAAACTGTATAAAAATATCTTTTAACTACGTTATTAATCTTAAAATGCTATCCGAAAGCAAATCTAAATATAAAAATCCGCTAAGCACTTTCCGATTATGAAGAATATTTTTCGAGACCGTAAATAAATAATAAGCTCGCAAATCCATTTGCTTCGGATCCTGCATTTTTTTTTCGGCTCTATTACGACGGTGCGCAGCCAATTTGAAAATATTGAATAAGTAAAGTACCTCGAAATATGAATATTCTGATTAAGAAAATAACGCAGAACTGGCACATTAAAACAGAAATTGGAACGTCTCAGATTTAAGTAACGAAATTAAATATGAATATTATATAAAATTGTCACATTTATTCAAGTTATTAATAAGATAAAGTAATATTTAATTGAATGAACACGTAAAATATGAGTACTAATTTTGTTTAATACTTTATAACTTTTAGTGTTTGAAGACAATCGCACCTGATGTTAACATTACATTGTGGTCCAAGATGATTTTTTTTTTATTGTAGCACGGCAAAATGACTGCACTGTGCCTGATGGTAAGCACAGTACAATGCAAAAAACAATGGCGACCACCGAGTGACACACTATCCATCGCTAGTCGCCGCTGTCATGCCGGCCTGCGATAGGCTGGATATGCACAGGCTAATCCCGAAACGCGACCCGCAGAAGCGAATCACTTTGACGGGCTTTTTTGCCATATATATGGTGGTTGCGACCCAGTCAGGCTGTAAAGCCCTACCACCCCGCTATCGCTATTGTCTCGTTCGTTATTCAGCAGGGTGCACCACGTGCAGGTTAGGTTGGCTAGGGTCTCTCAAGTCGTAGATGTTATTCGACACCCCTTATACCCCAAAATGATGAATGATCCACGCTATGGAAGACCCACGCTTAATCTAGAGACTGACTCTCAAGTGCATTTGCCGGAAGAAAGCTATAGGTGTTTTATAACAAATGTTCAATTTGAGGGTTGTAACTAGCCAAGCGGGCTTAGAAAGGACCATTCTATGATTTTACCTCAATGTTTTTGTCCATCGAGAGCTCTGATTTATTTTATCAGTTAAAAAAAAATTGTTGTATAACATAAAACTCTACGCTTATTATACTGATATGAGTCTCTATCTTGAAGGTATAGTTTCAAACCATAAAAGAGATTACCTTTGAGGTTTGTTAACGTCACAATTACTGAACTTTTTTTTTTGTGTCGTAGGAGGCAAACGAACGTTTGGTCACCCGATGTCAAGTGATCACCACCGTTCATAGACACTAAAAACACCAAGGGAGTCGCAAGTGCGTTGCCAGCCTGTATTTGGGTGGGAGAGCAGGGAGGGGAGAGGGGAAGGGAGGGGACGTGGGCCTCCGGCGCTCCCATTGACCATACGAAACGCAACAATGCAAGCACTGTTACTTCATGTCGGTTTTCTGTGGATCGGGTGGTAGTACCCCGGGCGAGCCAACCCATTCATGCTGAAATCAGTAATAGCTACAGCGTTGCTCTAGCATCTACTTACCACCTGAACGTATCAGAATAAGAGTAATAAATGGTCGTTTGAATAGGATTTGTTTTTAGATTTTTGTATTTATTACCCCATTGCCATTTTTTTATTCCAACAAAACGGGGTACCTTCATGGCATTCATGTGGCATACATATAAATTTTAGTTATTATTTATCTTCTCAACTTTTTTAAAAGTTTTGTTACAATATAAACTATTTTGTTTGTATAAAATTTCTATCATTTATATAAACTCTCGACCTCACTCATTACTTATATAGTAACAAAATATATTATCTGAATAGAACCTTTATGTTTTTTATTCTTTGACCGAAGCGGCTTTGTTGCAAAGGCTAAACACATTATGAAACGTTGCCTTGTATTTATCACACAGCTACCGTACCTCAAATATACGGATCGTGTGGGAAATAACACCGCGAAAATACGGTAACACCATTAAAACGATGCGATCCTTTATTTCTGGTTATTCGTGGGTTGAAATACGGAATCGGTTTTTCAAATTTTCTATTTTACCATTCTCGGACACATTTCGTAGTTCGTTTTAGTGGTTATATCATTTTTTAACTGACGTGTAAAAGTGTTTTTTATCCTTTTTTAACAGACTTGTCTATCCACCTGACTATTAGTAGGTTTTCTCTTTTTTCCTTCCAGGTTTTTTATTAGGAAAAATATATTTTATATGTGAAACGCTTAAGTTTTCGGAGGTGGAAAATATTTTTCTACTAAGACTAAAATATGGCCTTCATCGGTTGACATGTTCCACGTAACTTAAATAAAAGTTATGACATCTTATGTCGAAAGTGTATCACAAATCAAAAGTGCACGATAAACCAAAGTGTAACAAAAATCACAAGTGCATAGTATGCTTGCGTGTTGCATTTTGGTTAGGTGGGTTTCCTGCTTATTATATAGGGTAACTCAAATGACTACGAATCACGATAAAATACAATAGAATAACTAGGATGAGACACCTGAAAGTCTACCCTGAAAGTGTACCGAATATCAAAAGTGTCTCCTAAATCATAAGTGTACGACAAATCAGAAGTGTACCAAAAGTGTGTTTGGTAGGTGGTAGAGCCATGCCGCAGCTACTACTGGTTTCAGCATGAATGGGTCGGCTCGCCCGGGGAAGTACCACCCTCTCACAGAAAACCAACGTGAAGTAATAGTGCTTCCATTGTTGCTTTTCGGTTAGTGTGAATGCCGGAGACACCCCTCCCATTCGCTTCCCCCAAACACAGGCTACAACGAACTTGCGACTCCCCTGGTGTTGCTAGTGTCTCTGGACACCGGTGATCACTTAACATAAGGTGACACGCCTGTTCGTTTGCCTTCTATGATATAAAAAAGTGTGCGGTGTACTAGTCTTCTGACGATTCGATTCCTGATTACACTAAAAGGTAACTTAAATGAGACCATTCCTTGCAATCAAGATAATTTTAGAACTATTTTATTCTTATCATTCAATATTATAACGAGGAAGTTTAAACATAACATTTACATACACAAAAAATCCCCCTTCAAAAAGAAATTTCGGTGCCTTTAACAATTATAAGATGGGACATCCATAAACAGTTACAAGTAAAAGTCGGCAGCCACTATGCATATTTAAAAAGACAGTAGTATCCGAGTGACAAGCGGTTAACCCTTTCACGGGCGACGGGCATTAATGGCCCTTTATAGTTTATTTGTTTAGTAAAAGATGTCGTTGAAGACGCATTCATTACTTTATTATAGTAACATGTTTACGGACTACCTTCACACAGTGGGGTGCTGTTTTTTTTCTTTGACTTTGTTTTGAGGATGACACGAATTATCGGAATCTAAGTAGGTAGTTATTTCATTACAAGAAAAAAATGTTTATTTTATTGTCGGAATGGCTTTGAAATTATTATTCTTATGCATGAAATGTAAATGTTTATACGATGGTTATATACTAAAGACGTTTTATGTTTATTCCTTACGGACTCAAATAAATAATGTCATAAAATCTGCTTCCCAAAAATTATATATAATTACTTATAGACAATTTAACGCTCATTATTATGAAGGAGTTCTTTATCATAAGGGCATATTACATTGTATTTGTATTTTTGAAGAAAGCGTAAAATACTTGTAAGTTTAAAATGTTATTATGGATTAAGGATTTTTTACAGATTTTGTTAAACTAACCTATTCTGAACTTTAAGTATGACGTCATTATTTAATAACGTAGTTGTGCCAATTCAGAAAATCCAAATTTTATAAGGACTCCTAATGCAAGTATAAAAATATAAGTAATTTTATATTCATTAATATAATTGTATGACATTAGAATATACCTTTGTCTAACATAACACGCTTTATCAAAATTACACATTTCGTTTTAAATTTAATTAATCCATTTTATAATCACATAAAAAAACAACCTATCTAATTCATTTTTATCAGAAATTAACTCAAACGTTGATAACTAAATTTAGACCTCGAGAAGTCATTACAAAACGGATAAAATATTATTAACTGGTTCGGAAAATATCTTTATCTTTGAGTTAGCATGAACAAACGTAGTTCTAATAATGTGATTTATTTATAGTTATATGTATAATTATTATGTACACACGCGGATTAATAACACCATATTATTAGATTTATATTTATGAGAAACTAGGTTTTGCTCGCTACTTCGCTCGCGTTTATGTAGATTTGACTCATTCTTCGTGGACAATTTTTTCATGGAGGAAGATAGCATTTGCTCTTCTCTGTACCCCTGACAACGTGTGAGCAAAATTACATGACATGAGTAGTCAAGGTGTGAAAGTGTAAAAAATAAATAAATAACTTCACATTTGCATTTATAATAAATAATAGTTCGGATTAACAAAAAATATCGGTGCGGCTTTAGTTTCTGTAACCACTTCAAAAGTGTGAATTCACTCAAAAACACCACTTAACTTGTCCGCAAAACATCAAAATTTGCAATTTGTCGCTAACAACATCCGTAGGGCGCAGCTGTCCGTTTTTGTCACGGACATTTGCTAGTGGCCCTTCATAGAAAAGCAATCGGGTAGTCGTAAACGTTAAGGCTCTGGAAGTACCCCCTGGGGTGCATCTAAAGGCGTACGATGTTTCTTGACACTGGTAGAAAAAGTACCCGTTGGTAGCCCCTAATCCGGGCCAGGCGTCGGGGGTGTTATAAGGACGGCAAAAAGTGTAATTTAAAGCTGACTTAAGGTTTCGAATTAAAATGAAGGAGGAAGCTTGTTTATTGGTTCGCTGGATTTACTAGATAGAATTGCCAACAGTCCGAGCATTCGCATTAGGAAACTTACATATATACGACGTTTAATATAACATTATATATACCCAAACAACCGGAAACATGTTTTTTGTTGCATTACAACCATATTTGTATTTTAAATTACCTATTTTAGCAACCAATATTCTAGGAGATTTTTTCCTATGACATGGGGTCCTTCAAGCGCAACGTGAAGAGATACTTACGCAGGCCGGCATGACAGCGGCGACCGGCGATGGATAGTATGTCTCTCGGTGGTAGCCATTGTTTTTGGATTGTACTGTGCTTACCATCAGGCACAGTACAGTCACTTTGCCGAGCTACAATAAAAAAAAGTGCGTGCGTACAAAGTACACATGTCAGAAGTGAAACTTCTTTGGCGAACTAACTTATAAGTCTTGTTTATATTTATACAAATCTAAAACTTTAGATTTCCGAGACTTGAAAAATAGATGAAAAATCTGCGTTTACTGCAAATGACGTCACTTCCCTTGCATACCTGCGTGACGTTAACATCTGTAAAAATTTTGCCCTCATGTGCCTAAAGAAGTTACACTTCAAAAAGAAAAGAAAAAGATTATTACTGCAATGGTCGAGTAATGATTATTATTAAAACTTTCCAGGACGTTTTTGTGGTGAGTCCGAATCCGTGCTCCGTGGTATTATATTCAATCCATTTCATTTGTGCACAATAACCAAACCATATATCGTAAAACAGCACCACTGTTACAAATTATAAAGTCAAATAACACAAGATTATGGATAAAATATTAAATTCACTATACCACATACCAAAATTCCGCCAAAAACTCTTTAAATTGCTTGACGATATTATTTCTTACACGTACTGAAATGGCACTAATAATAAACAATATTTAAAACTACCTGACCCGTGCAACTTCGTCTGCATCGAATCGGTGATGTAATTATTTACGACATAACATTAGACACCTTAAAAATAACAGTATTTCTCCACTGTTTAATGGATGTTATTATACATATAAACCTTCCTCTTCAATCACTCTATCTATTAAAAAAAACCGCATCAAAATCCGTTGCATAGTTTTAAAGATTTAAGCATACATAGGGATATAGGGACAGAGAAAGCGACTTTGTTTTATACTATGTAGTGATACTGTAACTTTTTCATAAAAATACATTCCTAGATAGATTATTTAATTTCTAGACAAAGTTTTCCTACTACAGTTAGCTATAATACCGTCCTTTATGATATAAATTCATGATACATTTTTTTAATTATCCTTACACTGATCGATCATCCGGCAATTCAATAATATCAATTTATTATTCAGCATATCAACTGACCGATGCAAATGCAGATTTCCCAACTGACCACCGCTCTGGTTATAAATGTTGCAGTTTGTTACGTAACTTAGTTTTTATCAGAAATTACTAATATTTTTTCTGATTGTATGAATTAACAATATTATGATACAGAAATTTTGCCTTTCGTTAAATTTACTAGGTTTTTTGCCGTTTGTCCAAAAATCACCTGATTTTAAAAGACCATGTCACCTAACATTTTGTCACATGAATCCAAAGATGAATTTACTCTTAAGTGTAATTGCCGGAACACACTTATATATGCTTGGTAACAGATTTTCAACTCGAAGGTAGTAACCTACCAGACGGCCTTTTATAAAAATCTTACGGCCGCACTACGATTTCATTACCATGTTATTTTCCATCACAAGATCCGATCTATGAATTAGAACTTATGTCAATCCACATGATGTTGGTCTACAGTACTACTGAACCAATGGACTCAAAATGAATTCGATTCATAGATTGGACTATGTTTGCTTAGAATGTTAATATAGAATGATGTTTTTTTTCGTAGCACTCTATAAATATAAACGTCTATTCAGTGATCATTTCTCTTGCCTTTGCTAACGTAACTTGTTTACGTAACGTGTTGAAGTACAGTAATCCATTTAAGTCTCTTATAGGTACTTTTTGTGCATATCTCGGTGTTAAATAAATGTTTCAAAGAATACTTTATTGCTTTTTAATTCGTCCACTTGTCAAATCGATGCTACAAAGCATTTCCTTTTAGCTAACCAACGGTATTGAGGAAAGAAAAGTATTATTAGTTTCATATATAACATATCTTTATAAATATATCTTTCTATTACAGGTAGAATTAAATACTTTTGATCTCAGTATACATACAGAACAAATTCTTTTCTATTATAATTTTATAACGAAGTAGTTTTTTTTACAAAATCCCTTTTTTCGTCCTTTAAAGTAGCATCTGTAACAAAGCTGCGCACATAATAATGATTGTCATGCTCGGATCTAGATCCCATTGTTCTTCTTAAGGTCAGAAAGGAAATGAAACTTATATGCAGAATACTAGAGCTCGGCTTGCATTAGAAATTATGTTGTTTGTGAAACGCTACGCTGCAATGAATCTACTTACATATTTTTCTATTATCAAAACTGCATCACTATTGTAGAATAAAGCGAATTTGAGAAATAATAATTTATATGCATATAGAAGTTACGTATCCATGTTAAATACATTTCGCGAATCTGAACAGCCCCGGGTCAATGCGGTTACTATGCGCTTGTTGTTATTTCGGTTCAGTGCATTTCACGTTCGTCACAAAGCTCCCCGAACCTGTCTGGTATCTTTAGCCGAAAAGCGTTAGTTACAAGAAAAAAAATTAAATTACACAGTAAAGTGATACTTATAGACCAAAACTACGCGATATCTCGTATATTACCATTCGTTTCGATAATTTTAACCTATATACCTAAGATAACAACAACATAGAACCTAATTGTAGTTCGAACGCAGTTTTATCTGTTCGAGAGATTACCGCTTACAAACATGTTTACAAAATTTTCCTTGGGATAGTTATATCAGTATAGATAAATAAATAAATAAAACTGAGTACGTTATTTTAAAATATTATAAACTGACACCCGCGACTTAGTCTGGGTTGTTTGTTATCATTACATAGTATAAAACAAAGTCCCCTACCTACCTGTCTGTTCGCTGTAAACTCATAAACTACTGAACGGATTTTCATGCGGTTTTCACCAGTAGATAAAGTGATTCATGAGGTACGTATTGGTATTTATAATCAGGGCGGGACAACGTCTGCCAGGCCCGCTAGTCTTTTATATACCGGAGAGAAAACATAATACATTTGAAAGCTAAAATATATTTTGTTTACAAAACTTTTTTAGTTTATTGTAGTGTGTATAAAAATAGTAGTTTCTTAAAATTTTAATAACTTTGTAATAAATGAAGGTATCCTGATATTTGAAATAAGGGACGTAAGAAGTATGTGAAGGGATCTAAGATTGAATGTAAAAAAAAATATTCAATTTTTTTTTGCGTGATGCGTGTTCAAGTACTATGATTATTAGCTACCTATAGTTGTCACGCTACGCCGTATTTTAAATCTGAATGTTCAGAGATTTCTGTATTCAAATCGTAATTTTTTATCAGTTAGGCATTTAACGTCATTTAGATGGCAAGGTTATTTAGATTGTTTTTGTGCGTGAATTGTTTTTATGTGGTTAAAATAAAAAAAACTCTGTTATTACATATATTATGGTATGAAGAACTCTTCCTTATGTTTCACGTGTGTTTCCATTTGTGCATCCGCTTAAAATGATTTGAACTCTAATGTATTATAAAAATATGTACATTAAAGAAATAAACCCGATCGTCTCTCTTCTTGCCGGTTCTTCTCGATAACTGGGCTGTTTTCCGAAGCAATGGCAGTTTTAACGTTCATAAGCACCTTCTTAAAACTTAAATTCAACAAAGTATTTTTAATTCGACTCAAAATGGAGTAATGGCTCTATAAGCTGTGTTTTATATTATATTATAACATACCTATTTGCTTTGTAGCACTACAAGTCGGGCGATTTGCATCTGCTATTTATTAATGTTTGAGTGAAGGATATTAATGTAATCTATACATAATGATAACAGTGAATTGTTGGGTCTTTCATCGCTTTGATCTTCGAAACAGCTGAATTGATTTTGACGATACTTTTACTGGCGAATGTAGGACTTTCTCCAGTATCATCTAAGTTAAAATCGTTGCGCCTTTCCATTGGGGAATATTCAAATTAAGATGTTTAAATATAAATAATTAAAAATTTTATTCAACTATTTAAAATACCAATTTAGCTGAATATAAGGCTTCTTCTGACAAGGATTTATTTGATCCCAAAAATATATAATACATATTAAACATTATACTAATTTCATGTCCAATTCTCTAGGCATTTAGTGGGCGGAGCGCGAGGTGGGCGTGGCGAGATGAGGGCGGTCCCTCTGAGGCCTCCCAGAGCACTCCGAGGCCCGAGAGGTTTCAACAACTTGTTTGTTGTTGAAGTTACTCTCGCATATTATTCATATTGTATTTATGTTGGTTTTAGGTAATCTGATAGAATAGCTAATAGGTATATCATTTAATGTACTTATATTATTCTAATCCTTAGTAATATTATTACGTTATAATAGGTTACGCTTTCACGCCTTAACTTCTCAACCCATCATCATGAGAATTCACGTATACCTTCTTAGGGGTGTAGAAAATAAAATGGATACCTTTCACTTATAACAACTACTGGTTCCGAGAAATAGGTAAAATTCTAATAACGCGAGCGATGCTGCCAGCAAAAGCTAGTTTTATTATAGTTTAATAAGCTATATATTATATCATTTAGACTTATAAGGTTGTCCTATAACTGAATAAAATCAGAGTATCTGATCAGAAACTGTATAAATCACAATTAAGCCTTTGTCATATTAATCATAATACTTCAATAACGCCTTTGTTGGTAGAGAAGTTATAATGCAATAGGATACTGTAACGCTGGCTTAAAATTGTCATTCGGGGTGGATGTAATCTACGAAAGAAAAGCAGTAACCGATTGCAGTTATTTTCGTCACAGGATACCTGCATATCGGACATTAAATTGTTGCTTTATAGATCACTTATCCATTGGTGAAATTAATATATTTAACTAAGATGGAGTTTCTGTTAATTATCCAGGAATAACTGAACGGATTTTGACGATAATTTTATTGAGAAATATAATTTTTTTTAGATTATTATTATTAGGTATATATATATTTTTATATAATTAGTATCCTCAGATGGTGCTAAGGACGAGGACTGATGGTAAAATATAATAGAGGTGACTTCAAAACTCATCAAATACCTGGGTTCGACTATCAAACGAAAATAAAATTTACGAGCTAACATCGAAGTGAATCATCAGTGACGCCTTTTGATCAATGTATTTACACTAGTCGTATCACCGTCCGTATTCTCCTGCATGTTTCTGGTATTATAGTTTTTTTATGTCATAGGAGACAAACGAACTGGTGGGTCACCTGATGTTAACTGATCACCACCGTCCATAGACACTAACAACACCAGGGGATTCGAAAGTGTGTTGCCAGCCTGTGTTTGGGGGAATGGGAGGGAAGGGGGAGAGGAGATGGGAGGGGAGGTTAGGTGGGCGTCCGGCACTCTCACTGACCGAACGAAACGCAACAATGCAAGCACTGTTACGTCACGTCGATTTTCTGTGTGAGGGTGGTACTACCCCGGTCGAGCCGACCCATTCATGCTGAAACCAGTAATAGCTTCAGCGTGGCTCTACCACCACTAATAAATTATTTACCATAGTTAGAGCGAATCCTATACGTCTGAAAAGTATGTTAAAATAATCTTTTGAACTTAAAATTTTTTTACAAAAAAAAAATAAACCGCCTTCGATGTGAACAACTAATAAGGCACTAAAAAGCGAAAAATAACTGAATTATTAAATTAACCAAATTAAATAAAAAATATTGATATTCACGATGCCTAATAATATATTTGAATTCGATGCCAACCTACATTTCAAATTTGTTGCAGGTAATAAAATATGTAGGTATAGGTACTATACAGATATACATCATGGGACACGAGAGTGGACCTAAAATCTGTATGTAGATAATATGAGTTTAGGTTGGCATCGACTTCAAATATATTATTAGGTAGCGCGAATATCAATATTTTTTATTTAATTTGGTTAATTTAATAATTCAGTTATTTTTCGCTTTTTAGGCCCTTATTAGTTGTTCACATCGAAGGCGGTTTATTTTATTTGGTAAAAAAAAATCCCCATTTTTAGGGCCCATAAATATATCTGGTTTCTAATTGGTATAATAAATCGGTTCCAATTTCACGAAAATACGTAGAGGCGAAGTGGGTGAAAATCAAATACCACCATGTTGTGTTTCCATCACGATGCTTTCATTTAGGATTCCACTGAATACTGACCTACCTATCGCCCCATAATATTCAATATATATTCAAAAAGAGGTAAAATCTGACTGAAATTAAATATTCATCAATTAAATGTCAGGGGGCTTAAACAACGGTTCGCTTTAACGACGTTATCAACGTGACGCGATTTGTACTCGTTCATCTCTCACACGATTTACATATAATTAATGATGCGACAAAACCTCATCTCGCGTACAGTTAAAGTCAATTCCCACTGAAATTTCATCATCGTCAATCTAACTTGGGTTTAATAAGTAATACTTGCGCCGTGGGCCGTCCCCGAACGGAGCCCGGCTGGTCTAGCGAGATGTTGTACGTCTCATCTATTCGTCCCGTCCCTTACACTCAAGCGGCGAGTGCGGTCTCAAAGGAAAACCTTATATCAAACGCTCTATTAGCATATAACGTGTAACAGCCGCACGCGTGAAAAATATATCTAAATTGTATTCACATATTTTGAATGCTGTAATTTTAGTTTAGTTAGATTTAATGATGTATTTTGGGTTTGGAATGTATAAAGCGATGTGGAAGTGGCGCCATCTATATAGTTAGTGTCGTCCTGCTCTGGTGGTGAGGGCGTGTCCCCAGGGCGCCTCCCACAGTCCGCGGGGACGGACGGGGGCGCTCGAAGCCCGAGCACTCGGCGGCGCGCTCCCGTGACGCTTGTTAGTGTTCCGCAAATTCACAGCGGGATCGCCCGCACTACCGGGACACGATCCCTGGACGCACATACGATAACACAGAGCCGTCTATAGGCCATTTACGGGACTCGAACATTATAAGACTCCGTTGTCATTTGTAATTTCATATACAGTTATTTTGTGATTTATTAATAATTCTGTGTTACTTAATTAATATATAATGAAACGGATTTTTTAAGAAATAAAGTTTTTAATATCCAGTTTGAGAGATTCGTGCGTTCGGATGCGATTTGAATTTCCGGTAGAGTTCGCGTAGTTCCGGGGGTGTTCGTGCGCTTCCGGGCGCTTAATCGGGGTGCGTGTCGTGATTCGAGATTCGGTCGGACGAGCTAAACGCGGCGGCGGGCGGGTACACGGGCTCGCCGTGGCCGCCGCTGGAACTCGACCCCGTGGGATGGGGACGAAAACTTTATCCATCGGGAGCGCCGAGATCTTCAGGTATGTAGAAATACATCAAAAATCTATCATTTTAGATAAAACCACTTTTAGTTTACAAGATATTTATCTATCATGTCCTACACGCAGACAACAGCAGAAAGTAAGAAACTTCATTGCATATGTACTATTTCCACTGTCTTTTAACTGTATTAAAATATGTTACAGCCATTGACTTTTTAAGTGAATCAAAATATACACATATATTATAATTAGAATTATTTAATGAACCTAATAATTATATTATTGTTCATTACTATTTGAACAGTGTTTTAATGCATATGGACTGATAAAAAACAACACTATGTCTATAAAAAACCTAAAGAGCTACGCCGCTTCTACGACGTAGTAGAAGAAGTCTTCTGTTATAAGTAGTTATTGATATTAAATATATATTAACATTTAAACTCATTTAATTTTAAATCAAATTTCTTTTTTATTTGCATTTACTTTGAAATATATATATAGAAAGATATTTTGTATAGAAGGAAATTAGGATGTTTAATTATTTTTATAGTATTCTATATTCGAATATAGAAATTGTACTTTAATAATGAATAAATCTTTCGCACAAAATTTGTGTCATAGAACGTAAATATTATAAATTAATTTATCAAAGAAATATATTTATATTGGAGTTAATATGAGAGTAGGTACATATTCGATAAAATTAAACATCTTTACAATTATTTAATTATATATGAATCTCCTCGAAAGTTCTCTATGAATTATTTCTATGGTGGTAGTAATTGTAGATAGGTCAGAGCATACCTTGAAAATAGTGAAAATAGTGTTAAGATTGAAAGTATATACGGAACGTAGTCATAAACTTCATACTTATTAATAGTCTAAAAATACTATAATTGAATATATTATATATATATATATATGTATATATGTTATACAATGCAAATTTGTTTATTTATTTCTAAAGTTAGCGACCCGCCCCGGCTTGACGTGTACGCTTTATGTGGGCATTTTTTGGCATATTGTTATTTGCAGTTTTTATTTTGAGTTTTATTTAATTAGTTATTGAGTTTATATATTACTTGATACATTATTTCCTTCCATTTTCCTTCCTCCTTTTTTTTCATCCTTTCCATCCTTCCAAGTGAAGTGACCTACGTAAAAATCTTCACACAAACTATTTTTTTTTCTTGTGCATAATTTTAGATAACTTACCCGATATCTTCTAAAATATTCGATAAAATGATGTACTATAAAGGGTAGTTTGGATCTACGTTAAATGTCCAATATGACTAAATGGGACTGGATAAGGGTTAATACATTATTTCTTAACTTATTTTTTTAATAATACATAAAAGATAAAAATGACTACTGTAGGTTAACCTTTGTAGATTGACATATACCGTTCGAGTCTTCTTTATAGGTATTTTTCAGGCGCATAATTACATAATTACATAAATACAGTGCATAATTACATAATAATTACATAGTACATAATCTGTGTGTATGTCATAAGGTATAGATATCGTTATCAATGTGGGCGGCAGAGAACTCATTCTAAGGACATTATTAGATTCCATCAACTTTTCTCTAATTTATATAAATATCTATTAATATTATGTATTATACATATAAACTAAATTCTCTAAGCGATAATGGAAACCGTATTAAAATCCGTAGAAGAACGAAGGGAACACACAGACGGACAAGTACATTAGAGTTTTATGTGAAAAGATATTATATTTCAAAACTAAAATTTTCATTCATTTTTTATTATTATACATTATAAAGCTCGTATTACGAGACAAAAACAAATATATTTGCTTTTAAAACGCATGTATAGTACACAATTGTTTAAATATACATGTAATAATGTAATGTAATTTGTCCACAGGTGGCCTGATGTTTGGCCTCCATCACCAGGAAGCCGCTGGCGGGTTACACACACAGCCCCGAGGTCCGGTTACATCCCTCAAAGAGGAGCCCTTAACAAGGGCTTGGATGACACCAAGCTCACTAGTTGATAATACCAAGTAAGTTATAATTTTAGACGGAAACGATACGGAACTGGTTTCTAAAAACTAAATAAAAATCGAAAATTAATCCAAGAATGTTGTGTTTATAGAAAGATATCGTAAAATATTTATAACCAGCTGGTGCTGGTAACTTTGTGTGGGTTTTTTATTATGTGAATAATATATATTTCTCTATGCATAGAGGAAAAAATATCAACACTACACCGTTTGTCCCACTATTTCATATCACTGAAAGCTTAGTTTTTATAAAAATCGTAGTTTCTAAAATTTTACAAAATTCAGTAGGAATTAAATGAGGCTTCTTATTTATTTATTTTTTTGAGTAAGGGACGCACAAAGACAACCATTTATCATTTTATTTATATACATATAAAAGGATTTACAGTTCTAGTTTATGTATGTATGGGTACCTGAATACATACGATACTTACGTAAAGGAATAATAGCCTAATATCATTTACATTTTAAGTGTTAACATCACAATTTTTCTTATAACTAAGTAATTCACAATGAATCCCATTTTTTTTGTACAATATAATTAAAATGTCTCAAGTAGTGACGGTTCAGTTCTGGAATATTGAAATATTGCCTTGATCGATGTTAGTTCGAATCCTGTAATATGGAAAAACCTTCAATGAAGAACATGCATTTGCGACTTACCTGATGTTGCTAATGTCTATGGACGGCGGTGATTACTTAACATTACTTAACCTGTACGTTTGCCTCCTATGATATAAAAAAAAGAAAAATATCGTGGTGAAATCATATTATGGTGATACGGTTTTTTGTGATACCCGTCTGGTTAGTTATCACCCTTAAATTGAACATTTGTCATCAAGCACCTGTTAGTACGTTCCGGGAACTGCAAATGAGACCTAATTTACTAAGTTTAGCATGTTTTTTAAACCACATAAAAGAAAACTTTAAATAAGTAGAGTTACCTTTTAACTGAAATGCTATAATGATTACACCATTCATTGTTAAGATGTATTGTTGTCCAACTTTATATTTATATAGAGACGGTTTTATATTATATTTAGAAACAGTTGGGACAAATCTTTGTTTACACAGTTATCGCAAACCTTTTAGTGACCGAAAAGAGCAGCGCACTAAACTTATTACGGAGAACGAAATTGTATTAGCGTTCCGCAAACTGAGCCGAGCCGAAACAAATGTTTAGTCGGCCTGACATTAAATAACTGGATGGGATTAAGTTCGATTGTGCGAGGGGACTCTTTGGCGGTCCGTGTCAATCATATTGTGAAAATAGACAGATTCTATTTATTAAATATGCTTGCGGTTCACAATTTGTTCTTAGACTATATATCGCTATTTACAGTCCTCGCCAAACTTTTTGACTAAATATAAATGCGTAGAACGCACATCTAGGTATAAATAGGTATTACATTATAACATCGATATAACCTAAGCATGAATAAATGCTAATTTTATATTGCTTAATTAGACGGTGTTTTGTATTAAACTCTTGCATATATCATTTCCTAGCCCGAACTTCGGCTACATTCAGAGTGGCCAAAACGATTATTGTGGACTATAAACATCGTAATATATCATGTACATCGTACATCTGTTTTAATATATTAATAATAAGCAAGATAACTGACTAAAAAGTTCTCTACATGCCGAGAAAAGTCACGCGGAAATAGTTTTTATTTTTCACGAAACAGTTACATTTGATACATCGAAGCGATTTTAATGAAAGTAGAGTAATAGTTACTCGAAGATATTCTATATGATTTTCTTAGGATTTATTATGAACGTAGTATTTTAGCAGTGATGCGTGTCCGAACAGACATACAGACATTTCTAAAAATGATTGAAATGTATTTTATTACTTATTCGTAGACACCTGCAACAATTTTTTTTACAGAAATCTAAAAAGTTCATACAGGTTAGTTTTACATTATTATTATATACATATAAATAAATATATAAAATTATAAGATTTCTGCTGTTGTTCGCGCCTTAACTAAAACTACTCTATTCGTTTAAATCAATTTTTAGTTTTACTCCATTGAAACTTAATTATTTTATAATAAAATATTATCATGCTATCTTTGTTTAATATAAATTTATTGATTTTTTAAATAACTGTGATTTTTAAAAGAACTACTAAAGATTAAATAATTTTTGTAAGCAAAGTATGTTTTTCTTCTGGTAAAAGACCAGCATAATTTATATACTAGAAACAGCAACAAATTGGTAATTCCATGCTTCAGGCTAACTAAGTCCAACAACAGTTTTTAGGTAATAGTGTTAAATTTTATAACAAAATCCCAAAACACATTACCGATTTGCCGGATAGTAAGTTCAAGAACCATGTCAAGCGGGTTTTAATATCTATATAATATAATATATATATATATTATATGGTGGATCAATATGTGAACCATTGTGACGTCTGGAAATGACGCCTCTCTCTGTGCATCCACTAATAACGAATGTAAATATTTATGTTTTGTAAAAACATATAACATGAAAAGATAATTCAGATCGAGTTTCTTGCCGGTTCTTCTCGATGACTGGGTTGTTTTCCGAACCGGTGGTAGCTTTGACGTTCATAAGCTTCTTAGGGCCTAAATTGAATAAAGGTTATTTTTATTTTGATTTTTCGTTTTCATTTGTTTTATATTTTTCTTCTCTAGATAAAATATATTGTAATATAATAAGTTATAGTAAGATAATAAACTATACAGACGAAGTGGCGGATATGAGCTAGTTATAGATATTTTGAGCTCTTCCTATGAATAGAAGTATATCTATTATATGTTATTATATATTGAGTCGTACAAATGAATGTCAATTTAATATTTAGATAATGCCTCTTGTTTTTATGGAATAAGACAAATTTACGAAATACACTACATTTCAGACAGTTAAATTAGAATTAGGGCAACTTGCTAAGTATTTGTTATAAGTACAATTAGAGTCAAGTCTTCTTAGTTTCAATAAGTTACTATAACTTCGAGATAAACGAGGCAGAGAAATAAAAATAGTAGTCAGTTATATCATCTCGCATCAACGCCTCGGTAGCGCAGTAGGTAGCGCGTAAGTCTCATAATCTTAAGGTCGTGAGTTCGATCCTCACCCGGGGCATAATTTTGATAAACACATTGTTAATTTTTTATTAATAAAATTGCATGGAAACTACTTGCTTACTCTAAATTAATAAAGGACTGTATTCGACTTAGTTAATATTGCCGTTACTGATTTTACATTATCTCTGTTAAATTGTTTCATTATTGCTTATTGTTTTGTGGAAGCCCTGTGGAAGAAGTATTATCATTCATTTAATAAAAGTCTTATCAATCGATTAAATAATTACAATGGGGCCCTCATATTAAAAAATTAGCTAACAGATTAAGTTCGGCTGCATACGCAATACGTAAAATTCGCCAGCTTACAGATATTGCCACTGCTAGGTTAGTCTACTTCGCTTACTTCCATAGCCTAATGTCTTATGGTATTCTGCTGTGGGGGACGGCTGCTGAGGTAGACACCATATTTTTATTACAAAAACGGGCAGTTCGAGCAATATATAATATGGGACCTCGCGAATCATTAAAAACGAAGTTCCAGGAATTCGGTATCTTAACTCTACCCTCCCAATACATTCTTGATAATTTAATGTATGTCCGTAAAAACTTTGAAAATCTGCATTTTGTAAAAGACCGGCATGATCTAAATACTAGAAACTGTGACAAACTGGTCGTCCCATGTTTCAGACTTAGCAAAACCAGTAATAGTTTCTTAGGTAATAGTGTTAGGTTTTACAATAAAGTCCCAAAACATATTACCGATTTGCCGGACTGTAAATTTAAGCACCATGTCAAGCGGGTTTTAGTGTCGAAAGGCTACTATAGAGTGGATCAATACGTGAACGATGGTGACGTCTGGAATTGACTCCTCTCTGTGCATCCACTAAAAACGGTATTGTAACGTATAATGTATTTGAAATATATATATATATATGTTAAAAAGATGTACCCAGTCGAGTTTCTTGCCGGTTCTTCTAGGTGACTGGGTTGTTTTCCGAACCGGTGGTAGTTTTGACGTTCATAAGCGCCTTATTAGGGCCTAAACTGAATAAAGTATTTTTGATTTGATTTGATTTGAATCGCGGTGCAGACGATTCGGACTGGTTAGGATAAATAATAAACGCTTTACTTTTATTATAAGCTAGCTGATACCCGTGACTTCGTTTACGTTGTTTTAATAAACAAAAGAATAAATCTAAAAAAATTAAAAACAAATACTATGAATAATTTTTTTTTAATCGTTTGTAGTGTTTAGAAAAATCGTATTTCCTTATAATTGTAATAACTTTATAAGAAACTAGCTGTTCCCACTACTTCGTCGGCGTGGAATAGTTACTTTGGGCCAACGTTAACATGCAGCGAAAGCTGTCAAAAGGAAAATAAAACGATTTTGATACATTCTTCATTGGTGCTCTGCTCGTATTGGTCTTAGCGATGATATATCCGATAGCCTTTCTCGATAAATGAGCTATATATCACTGAAAATATTTTTCATGTCGGACTCGTAGTGCTTGAGATTAGCGCGTGCAAACAAACCAACTCCCCAGCTTTATAATATTAGTATAGATGAAGATATTATAACATATTTTCTAAATGAGAACCGAAAACTATCCAGTATTTTTGCGTGATGTGCACAGAACGGCAGAATTGTAGATATTTCATATCATAATTATATATATTATATAATTTATAAATATTTATTATACCAAAATTGTATTGCATAAAATGCTTCGAAGTACAACGCGCATAATAACAAGTAATACAATATTTCTAATAGTAATATCTGGGAAAGGCATGAATTATTATTGTACAATAAAATGTATGTGCAGAATAGTACTGAATATCTTCATAATGGAAGTATTATCATAACTAGGGTGTGTCCAATCAGGGGCGAGGAAATTTAGCATGTCCGATAATGAACCAGGCCGTAACAAGTACGTATTCATAAACTGAAAGGGCATCGTAAATCATGACTGTATGGGTAGCGAATCGGCTATGGATCCGTTCATACTTTACATTTCTTTAATATATATTGTAAACTAGATTTATCCAATCACGTGTTGTCGAGGCTTCGTCTGCTTTTCTCCGATGGTATATAAAACATGCACGTACTCGAATGAGATATTGTTTTCGAAGCGTTCAGTGGAGAATTGTCGGTGAATTAAGATTTTTGATAGACAAACATTTATATTTCTATTTATATAGACTGGCTGTATTCCGTGACATCGTTCATGTTAATATCAAATTGATGTTTTCGTTCATTTTTTAAGTGAAAACTTTTTTAGGCGCGTTGTGCGGTATTTTTTTCGCTTTTTCGGTATTCGCGTCAGGACAGCGTGATCAGCCATATTGCGCTTGCTATGTCACTGAACTCTTCCTAAACGGTTGGACCGATTTTGATGAAGTTTCGTGTGCGTGTTCCAGTGGATCCAAAAATGGTTGAGATTTAAAATTGGACCCGGTTTGCGGTTAACTTTTTACAATTTTTTTATTAGCAAGGTAACGTACGCTGGGCCCGCTAGTATAATATAAGATATATACTTACTGTATATATGAATGTTCAGTATTTAACATTGATATTACGTAAATAGTTGTTTGCAGTGTGTTTTAGTATGAATTGGTTTCTTTCAAAACCTTAATAGTTCATGTATGGTATACACTGATTAAAAAAGGCATTTTGAAGATATTTGAATAGAGTTTTAATATTAAAATCATGTCATTTAAAAAAAGGGTACCACTTTTAATTCAGAATTGTCATGATGGTAATACAAATTAAAAGAGTATCTAGTGTGAATTATATCACGTTTTGTTTGAAACCCTTTATACAATGAATGCAATAAAAGAATTTTGAAGAAAAAAAAGGGTGTGTGTACTTATGTAACAAGACTATTTTTCTAGAAAAAACGACACTAACAATAGAAAAAGTTGACTATAGCTAACTTCAGGGTGTCGGTTTTTCGTGACGGTGTGCGCGCGCATCCTAAAAATTTACTCTTATCATTTTCCCTAACGCGCCAAAAGAAGTATAACTTCAATATTCAGAATAGACATTTTATAATAGAATTACATAATCGAAGAAAAAATATCGCTTATGTTTTAAAATGATTGTTATACAAAATTAAAATTCAAACCAAAATCACACTCGACTAACAAATTGCGCACTACAATACTCTTTCGCAAACCGTATGATATGATGTATTGATGTGTGTACTTATAAAAATTAGGACGTATTGTGTTTGTAGTGCCGTACTGTACCCTCCCTACATCTGTCGCGTTTTAGTTAAACGAGTTTAGGATAAAATGTTTACTTGGACTCTTCAAGTGTTTGTTTATACAGCCCTTAATTTTTGCCCATTGAAATCTTTATAATATGGGGAAATTAAATATTAGCATAGTTTCATTATTTTTAATTGTGTTTACTTACGAAGTTAGCGTAAAGTGTATGTACAAAATAAATGGTATATTTTATTTTATTATTTTACATGGAAATAATAGAATTTGAATAAAAACGGGAGACTACAACTTCGGTTTTACTGTATCATGGAAATCTCTTGGTTTTCTGGGTGTTCTCTTTTTTACTATAATTTTGTTATAAAACTACTTTACCACTTTAATCTATATAATGCTTTTATGTTACATATACAAAATTATATTCTTATCGCTTGACTCTTATAGGAAAGCGTAATGATATAATAATGAGAATACTCTGAAAAAACCTCCTATCTGCCAGTGAAAGTCTCAATAAAATCGGTTCAGTCGTTTCGGAAATTAGAACGGTAAAATACAACATACTTTAATTTTATTTCAATGTATTGATAAATAAAAAATAAATACTTTTTAACTTATATATTACTTTTATCTATAACTAGCGGGCTTGGCAGACGCTGTCCCGCCCTGACTATAAACCTTGACAAATGAATCACTGTATCCACCGGTGAAAACAGCATGAAAATCCGTTCAGTAGTTTTTGAGTTTATCGCGAACAGACAGACAGACAGACGCGGTGAAGGACTTTGTTTTATACTATATAATGAAATAATGATTTTACGAACTATAAAGACCATACTTCCATTCCCTTGTTCGTATAACCTTTCCACTTTCAATAAATTCACTAATTAAATTAATTGCACGGTATCATCAGGCCTTTGGATGACAAATGTTGACAGATAGCTGAATGTTCGCGATGACAGCGTCATTTATAAGCAAGCCCCTAAATCATTAAAGCGCTGCGCCTCGCCGATTAGATGAGGCGTTTTTAATAAATTACATTGTAATACTTTGAAGGTGATTACTAGAAAAATATGCTACTTATTTAAGAGTACTAAACGAAATTAATTTAAAATTGAAGTGTACATAAATCACCTTAATGTTATTGTCAATTATAGTTAGTTTATGATAAAGATATTTCGGAACTAGTAAGAACGGAATTTTTATTGTATGGAATGAAAAAAGTGCATGACTTGATGGACAGAATTTCGCCTATATATAAGACAACAATTCATTATATAGTAATAATTATAAAAATTACTGGGTGACTTAGACTAAAAATTTCAATGAAGTAAAATTAATTAAAAATGTTTATTAATTGACTAGTTATGCCCGCGACTCCGTCCGAGTGGAATCTAATGTATAAAAACAGTGATTAATAAAAAAAATCATCTAAATGTATTAAGTCCATTTACTAACCTATCTTTCTCTCGGACTTAAGTGGCGTCATCGTTAAAATTACAATAACTTTCGATAGAGTGAACCGATTAGAATGAAACCAAGACTACTGGAGATACTTTATGATTTTCTTGATGAGGTTTTATCGTGAATGCAAGTGTAGCAGTGATGCGTATTCATACAAACAAACAGACAGACATTTCTAAAAATGATTAAAATGTATTTTATTTCTTATTCTAAGACAGCTGAAACAATTGCAGAAAATTGTTCCAAGTGTCTAGGAGAAAGTAAATTCAATTCAATCATTCAATCATTTTTGGAAATGTCAGTCTGTCAGTATGTCTGTTTGTATGATCACGAATCACCCTTAAAGTATAAAAACACAATAAAAACTCAAGTAAGAAAATCATAAAGCATATCCTCAAGTAACATTTAGTCTTGATTTCATTAAAATCGGTTAACTTTATCAAAAGTTATTGTAATTTTAATGATGACGCGATTTAAGTACGAGAGAAATAGATAAGTAAATGGATTTAATACATTCAGGTGATTTTATTAGTGACTGTATTTTTACACTAGGTTCCACAGCTAGAAATATTTAGCTTAACATTTTTCAAACCCCAAATTTTAAAGCCATATTTAAAAATACATATCAAAGGTTAACAAAGAGCTAGTGATCTGTAAGCGGAAAAAGCGCAACATCCTAATCGCGAGCGTTTCGCTGAAACTGGTTGCGATAAATAAAACAATAGAGTGTCGCGTCGCGAGAGTATAAAATGGCAATCGCGAAACCAATTTGTTTACGCAAATTCTGCAGCAGGGAGAGATGAATGGCCGACCATAGCGTAATACGGTCCTGGGCGGGTAATGTTTTGAAGTGATGCGATCAGTATCGATATCGATGATATATCGGCAAATAACAAATTGTAAATTTTGTATATGATTTACCTATGTATATTTGGTATCAGATGGTGGTAGAGCCACACTGAAACTATTACTGGTTTCAGCATCAATGGGTCGGCTCGCCCGGGGTAGTACCACCCTCTCACAGAAAACCGACGTGAAGTAACAGTGCTTGCATTGTTGCGTTTCGTTCGGTCAGTGAGAGCGCCGGAGGCCCACCTCCCCTCCCCTCTCTTCTCTCCTCTCCCTCTCCCTCCCCTAACCCTTCCCACCAAGGGTGGCAACGCACTTGCGACTCCTCTGGTGTTGTTAGTGTCCATGGACGGTGGTGATCACTTAACATCAGGTGACCCACCGGTTCGTTTGCCACCTATGACATAAAAAAAAAAAAATTTGGAAAATATTATCTTCTACCTATTAAAATAATTATTATATTATATAATTTTAATATATTTACTTGTAATTGGTATTTAACTACAGTGAAATTCCTAAATATCACGTGTTAAATAACTACATAATATTCTTTAATATTTGTTTACAGATATAAATTTAACTTTATTCTTGTTATTATTAAAAAAATATAATACTATCTCTAAATACTCTACACACTAGATACACTATATGATATTTTAAATTATGTGGTTAGTACATAGGGCAGCTTTATTATTAAGATCTATGTGCAATGTTTCATGAAGTAGAATCGGGGATTACAATAAATACAAAACTACTAATATACAATATAAATTACGAGCATGTCCACTGTACGTATAAAAATTATTATAAAATAAAAAAGTGTATGTGTACTTATGTACACGCGATAGAAGTTATACTATACTTCTTTGGCGTAACAAATAAAAATCTTATCAAAAATTTTATCTTTCGCCTTATTCTACGTTTGTAGAAAAATCGACACTAACAATAGAAAAAAGGTATTTAATACATTGAAAGTTTTAATACAAAGAAATACAAACAAATACAAAGAATCAAAATGTTGACTGTAGCTACTTCAACTTCAGGGTGTCGGTTTTTCGTGACCATGTGCGCGCGCATCATAAAAATTTACTCTCATCATTTTTCCCTAACGCACCAAAAGAAGTATAACTTCAAAAATAATAATATATATTTAGACTACATAATATTCATAATAAATAATTGCTAAGCAAAATAAAGTATAATAATACATATATACAGAAGCGTAATGTTAAACCGACAAATAGTACGTTTTGACCAAGTTTTAAAAAATAACCATCGTCTAATCCCATCATAGAAACAGGTAGCGGATTAAACATAATTGGGTAACCTGTACTATATATGTTTTTCTAATAACCATAATTAAAATGATATTTTTTACGCATATAGTATTTGTAGTGTTAATTATTGATATTAAAAATAACGATAAACATAATCTAAAGGAACGACTCTATATGGAGGCAAAACAAGGGAACAACAGTGAGAAATGAGACCGAAGATTTGATGAACTGCACGCATTTCAAATGTTCTATCGATGTGTTTATTGTACACATTCACAATAATACATCGTAAAGTTGCTTTGCGAATCTCGACCTTATTCTCTTGTAATAAGATAAAGGCCGTGGTAACAATACGCTTTGTCATAAGTTTCACGGAGTCAAGTCACCACATGTCGATATCGAGGTGTGTGGCTCCATTTGTGTATCATCACCTCATTTTCGTTATCGATATTTTAGAATTTCGGATTTAAATTTACAACTTCGCGAATATAAATTCGGTTAAAGAATTGTTCTTAATTTACTAAAAAGTATTCGACATAGTAAGCAGTCTAGTTCGCGACTATAGGTTATAGTAAAAGAGATAAGGCAGTTAAGTACAATTTTCTCATATATTTCTCAACCGATTCTCTTTATTTTTTCTGCTTAGTAGCTATTAACGAGCTTTAATGTTGGAGGTATTTTTTTTATATAAGATAAACTTACGATTTCGCGTCACGACATGCTAATCAACGTGACTGATCGTATTACGCTTGCGCGGCTTGCTTTAGCCTAGCAACGTGTAGTATAGTGACCTGTATACATCTAATATTATATTGAGATTGTGCAGCCCATCATATATTTGATTAATTCATAAACTGCCTAAAAATGTATATAATTATTGTTCCGAATGCCAATAGATTTGAAAACTGGACTAATTTTAATAGGTATACAAATTATGATATTAAATTAATACAGACTGTAATTAAATATAAAATTCAAAAGAGTTTTGAGTTTTTATTTCTGTAGGCAGTTCTTATGATTGACTTTTTTAATGTTGTATTTTTTCTTCATAACGAAACTTGAAGAATGAATGAATTGTAATTGAATTATGACCACTAGACGATTACTAGGTCTATTAAATAATTCTTGTACACATATGTGTAACTGAATTCTCTGAAATGCTCTAAAAATCTCAGTGTAATTCTATGTAATTTACTAGATAGATGTTTTTGAAGTTATGCTTTTACGATACGCGCGCACACCGTCACGAAAAACCGACACCCTGAAGTTAGCTATAGTCAACATTTTGTTTCATTGTATTTGTTGTTTGTTTTTCTTTGTATTAAAACTTTCAATGTATTAAATATCTTTTTTCTATTGTTAGTGTCGTTTTTTCTACAAACGTAGAATAAGGCGAAAGATAAAAAAAATTAAAAGATCTTTATCTTGTTACGCCAAAGAAGTATAACTTCTAACGCGTGTACATTAGTACACACACACATTTTTTTTTCAAAGCTTCTATAAAAACTAGATCGTCCACATGTTACTATTTATACTTTATTGTGCTGTACTAACAGAAACCTGTAAAAGAATCTTAGAATTTGCTAATAACATAATTTTTTTTTTCGAACTGACTACACTATTGACCAAGCAAGGTCTTAACAGCTTCACCGGACTACTAAGGCGAGCGCTTAAGGCACTCAGCCGATTTTATTTTGACAACTAGCTCAAGGGTGCGCGGCACACCTCGTCTTTGGCTGTTGCCTGATACATTTAATTCGCGACCTATGTAAGCTAAGCTAACTATTCATACATATATGAGTTGTTGAAACATATATATGTACCAAGCATACATAACTCAACAACTCTTATATATATTTCGTATCGGATAATAGATAATAACATAATGTTTATTTGAAATGCAACCTTTAACAAACACAGGAAACTAACGGCAACGGCAATAAATCAATTTTTAAAAGGATTATAATGTTCCCTATTGTCTTTTATAATCTGTGGTTATTAACAAAAGATGTACTAAGCGGTTTTAGTGGAGCGTTGTGTTGAAATTCTTTGACAAATTGTGGTTTCGAAAATAAAGTAACTGCGAAAGGAATTTTAGATTTACGACTCTCTTATGCGTGGGGTTCCGGATTTTTTGTGTAAACGTTCCAGGGTGTGACAACAGAACTAGTTAAATATAACACTGTTATTTACTACGTAAGGCGATGATATTTTACAGACAGTTTCTAATAGTGATAAGAACAACGGCGAGGTATTGCTTTCATTTGATAGTAGCTAGCTAATATTGCGTAAATAGTATTTGAAACTTAAAAGCTATTGTGATACCGAACTCCCCAAAAATTTATCCACGATTTCATGGTCACAATTTTGTGATCACCGTTCTTCGAAGTGGAGAAATAAATCAATACATATAATGTACAATGATTTTAAAGGTATTAACAAAGTATAAGAAACAAAGACTACATCTAGATTTAATGATCTTATTTTGCTGACCCAAGGGACTAGCAGGATTTCCCATCGGCAAGATATCTATTATCACCTCAGCAAAGCATCAATAGTCAGATGTTTAAGATGTGTGTTTTTGTCATTCAGGCTTATAATGTTGTACGTTGCACACATTTTTTTTTTTTTTATGTCATAGGTGGCAAACGTACAGGGGGGTCACCTGCTGTTAAGTGATCACCACCATCCATGCACACTAACAACCCCAGAGGAGTCGTAAGTGCGTTGCCATCTTTCGGAGGGAAGGGTTAGGGGAGGGAAAAGGAGAGGAGAGAGGAGAGGGGAGGGGAGATGGGTCTCCGGCGCTCTCACTGACCGAACGAAACGCAACAATGCAAGCACTGTTACTTCACGTCGGTTTTCTATGAGAGGGTGGTATACACATGGTAATGTTTGTCCAAGATTTTCTTTGGTAATAAGTGAGAAGGTGGAGTGGTATAATATCACGATTAGGGAAATCTCTTTCGAATCTTGCTTCAGAAATATATGGATGTGTAAGGGTAGCGATTTAACTTCAGCTTACATTATCAAAAAATATTACGAAATATTTTGAACATGGTATAATTTTCACTCATTGCATATTAACACTTATCTACATTTATTGATAGTTTTAAACGCATTTAGATCGAAATAAAATCTTTACAACATTATGGTTTTTTTCCTTGACAGTAGCGTGGGGGTGGGTCGGGCGCACTTCGAGAAGCAACCTCCCAGTAACCTGCGCAAGAGCAACTTCTTTCATTTCGTCGTCGCGTTGTATGATCGTGCCGGGCAGCCTGTCGAGATTGAGCGGACAGCATTCATTGGTTTTATTGAGAAAGATCAGGTAACATAACAGTTCTCTTTTTAATTTTTACTTTTATTACTAGCTGTCAATCGAAATTTGACAAAACTGCTTTGGTTTACTGTAAACATGCGCATGGAGCGTAAACGGTACGCTTCCTGGGTATTGTTGTTTTAGTTTATTATATTGGCGCGGAATCATTAATATTTTTCTAAAATAAAAGTAGCCCGTATTACTCTTTCTGAGCCAGTTAAAATACCGTCAAAATTGTTTCGTTTCCGAGATTAGCCGGAACTAACAGACTAATAGACAGGCTACTTATATATATATATATATATATGTATATAGCCTTTCTTATAAATACCGTATGTAGCACATTTAATAAAAGCTGTTATGTTCACATTACAAACAGACGATTCCATTTTAAATATTTTTATAGAAGATTATATTAATGATTCGGTACATAGCATTCACCCAGAGGTATGGTAGACGATGTTTATGCCTGCCTTATGCCTTAGTAAGCACAGTACAATCCAGAAACAATGGTGACCACCGAGTGACACACTATCCATCGCCGGTCGCCGCTGTCATGTCGGCCTGCAAAATGCTGGATATGCACAGGCTGATCCCGAAACGCGACCCGCAGAAGCGAATCACTATGACGGGCTTTTTCTCCATATACATGGTAGTTGCGACCCAGTCAGGCTGTAAACCTCTACCACCCCGCTTTCACCATTGCGTCGTTCGTTATTCAGCAGGGTGCACCACGTGCAGGTGAGGTTGGCTTGGGTGTCTCAAGTCTTATGATAAAATATAACCAGTCGCAAAATATTGTAAACTTTAATGACGTAAAAAATGTAATTCCTTTCAATGTATCGTTATTATTGTTAGTTTATCAATAAATCCTTCATTCGAGATTTGTATCGGACATCAACGACGTTCATCAATCAGGATCTCATTGACATGATGTCTATTGTGTGCGCAATGGTTATACGCATGCGTCGTGGTGGCATGTGTTAAAATTTAAATATTTTATACGGATTTAATGCAGTCATATGCATAACCGGCATAACGTTAAAATATTATATAAACAGGCAACAAGTATTGTAATATATCTTAGTATATTTTCAACATTAAAAAGCAAATATCGTATTGCGTGTTTCATGTCATACGAGAAGTACTTAATATTTGTTTACTGTTCTGTTTTTTTTTTTAGTTTAGGTAGTATTTACACAATTTTTATGACATCAATTTTGTTGTATTGGTGTATATTTGAATAGGGAAGTGGTTGTCATGTCAACTTACTTGTTTAATCAGTTTGTGATTGAGTCTGAACAACAATGTATAAAATAGAAGATTATTGCTAAATGTAACACAGATCAGGTAGGTGGTAAAGTCATGCTGAAGCTATTACTGGTTCCAGCATGAATGGGTCGGCTCGCCCGGGGTACTACCACCCTCTCATAGAAAACCGACGTGATGTATCAGTGCTTGTATTGTTGCGTTTCGTTCGGTCAGTTAGAGCGCGGGAGGCCCACCTCCCCTTACTCCCCTCCATCCACTCTCTATCCCACCCCTCTCCCCGAAACACAGGCTGGCAACACACTTGCGACTCCCGTGATGTTGCTAGTGTCCATGGACGGCGGTGATCACTTAACATCAGGTGAGCCGTCTTTTCGTTTGCCTCCTATGATATAAAGAAAAGATCTATTATCAATATAACAATTTTAATAATTTTACTTCTCCTTCTGCAAAAGGATATGAAGTTATAACTAAATACTTTGTTATTTATGTAACACTATGTCCATGGCTCCTCTTGTGTAAAGTCTAAAACAGTCACAGATATGTAAAATGGTGTATATGTAAATATCTATTTCCTAAGGAAAATCCGCAGTAATAATATTTATCTTTTACGTATTATTAAAATATTAATACTTATTTGTGATGTTATTTTGATGAATATCATATCAATCCTTATATAATGAGATATTTTAGATACGTTGGGTATTTAATGTAGGTAAAAAATATCAAAATTGCCTTTAACAGTACCTATATCTTACAACCGATTATTTTATATTACACGCTACAACAAAAAGATGTACGAGAATGTTTATGTGGCTTAATAACATACTAGCTTTGGCACGCAGCTTTGATCGCGTTAATATAGATTTAATATATCTTTCAGAAATGGTGTATTTTTTGTAGATGAAAGGTAATCTGTGAAAGTATTACTGGTTTCAGCATGAATGGGTCGGCTCGCCCGGGGTACTACCACCCTCTCATAAAAAACCGACGTGAAGTAACAGTGCTTGCATTGTTGCGTTTCGTTCTGTTAGTGAGAGCACCGGAGGACCACCGCCCCTCTACTCTCCTCTCTCCTCTCCCTCCCCTAACCCTTCTCCCCAAAGAAAGAAAGAAATACTTTATTGTTGGGAACAACCATACGATTAAATTAAATTACACAAACTAATTAGACAGAAAAAAAAACATTTTAAAAATTAAAAAATAGATGTCCAACAATTGGCGAACCCATTCAGCAAAAATCTGCAATACTGTAAGTAGTATTGCAGCACTGATTTTCAATGGGAGCCTATATATGATAATAAACGGACGTTAATGGTAGTACAAAATTTGAGACGAACAAACAAATAACACAGACACATAACACGTCACGGGTGACAACGCACTTGCAACTCCTCTGGTGTTGTTAGTGTCCATGGACGGTGGTGATCACTTAACATCAGGTGACCCAGCTGTTCGTTTGCCACCTATGACATAAAACAAAACCTTATAATACCCTTCGCTGTACTTATAACAACGTGTAATCAACACTTCATGATGATCGTTTTATAAAAAAGACATGAAAGCATAATAAAAGTCAAGGTCAAAAGAAAACTAAATATAAGTGAACGAAGCCTATATACTGACACAAGATGTAATGAAAACGTTAGGTTTTTACACGTTATACTCCTTGTCGAGTACAGTCACGTCAATTATTCAACTTGTAAACGTTCGAGCCCTCGTTTTTACGTATGTACTGCACAGTTTATAATAAACTTTAGTGTTATTATTTCTGTTTGTTATGTTTTTGCAATGTGAAGATATAGTCTATACTCCTGTTAGAGAAGGTTTAATTTCGTAGAGGCCCTGTAATTAAAGATAAACATAGTATGTTAATAAACGCATATATACGGAGTCTAAGAGCGACATTTTTTTCGCCCTTATTTTTTTATAATATATAATTTTATAATATTTTTATTCACACTGATTACGCTATTGACATTACGGGGCTTCACCGGACTACTAAGACGAGAGCTTCAGGCACTTCGCCGCTTGGCAGCACGGTCAACGGTGCCAGAGTGGCCGAACATTGGCTTGGGCAAATAAATAATAATATAGCATGAATGTATCTGTGAACATTAAAATTTAAGGAATATGTACTTTATAACTTAAATTATGTCAATAATACATAAACTACTAGCCTCAGCCCGCGACTTCGTCCGCGTGGAATATTTATTTTGGGCTAACGCTAACACGCAACAGAAGCTCTCACGAGGAATAAAAACCCAGATGGTAATACATTTTTCATTAGTATATAGATAGCTTATAACCTTCCTCGATAAATGAGCTATATCACACTGAAAGAATTTTTCAAATAGGACCAGTAGTTCCTGAGATTACAACGTCACAAACTCACAAACTTTACCTCTTTACTAGCGGGTGCGACAGACGTTGTCCCGCCCTGATTATAAAAAAAAATACTTGACAAATTATATACCAAAACGTTCCTCATGAATCACTTTATCCACTGGTGAGAACTGCTTGAAAATGCGTTAAGTAGTTTTTCAGTTTACCGCGAACATCCCGACAGACAGACGCGGTAGGGGACTTTGTTTTATACTATGTAATATAATATTAAGTATAGATTATAGTTATATTCTAAAGAGTATATATTAGCGAAGTGGTTGTAGAAATTCTTAAAAAGGAAAATAAAGCAGACCCAATTTTTTCCAACATTTCTTACGTTTTATAAAGCTCATTAGCATTAAATCAATATCGAATGTATAATGTATATCGATATATATAAATTTAAGTTTCAATAAACTCGATTATATTTATTACATACTTCAGTGGGTCTCGCTTAGATACTTTACCGATAAAGGTGAGTTCGAATGACAATGAGTCTGAGCCTTCAGTGAAAAAAAAAACTTCCTGACGAAATAAAAGTTTGGTACCATGTCCAGTGCGTTCTTGCAACTGCACTTTAAAAATATTTATGGGCTTAAAGTTATTTCTGAATATTAAGACAAATTACTTTAGAAATGAATAAAAAACCTACAATAAACAACAAATTTGACGCGAAGTTTGATATAGTAAAAGTGTCGTAACAGGGCGCAGCGGGTTCACACGTCTTGTTTGTTGTTGGGTATAACTGTCGTTTTAATTATTCACGTTGTAAACGTTCGTGTCCGCGTTTTTACTGTACGTTTATTTTGCTCTTTATGATATACTTTGGTAAAATATTATGGTATTCTCCGTAAAACGTATTCGTTTATTAAATTGGGTTTGATGTTTAACACGCATTAATAATTAATGTTAATTTACATATATATTTTATGTCTTACTCAGGCTGGGACTTTTTTTTAATTTGTTATATTACTATTTTCGTTTCATTTATTTAAATTAAATGTAAATATTTTAATTAAATTGCTATCTTTTTATATCTCCTATTTTTTACTTTCGCTGCATTTGTTTAAAGATACTTTTAAGCTCCTAATATAATATATGATTGCTAATAATGATGCTTAAATATACGCGTAACTATTAACTTTTTATGAACATATATATTAGGGCGTTTAAAAATATATATATATATATATATATTTCCTCGGAACCACGCTCAAAAGTTTCGTTTTAGTGCCAAATTAGGCCTCTGAAAATATGAGCCCTTAATATTAATATTTAGGTTGTCCGCATCGCACTTTTCGATTTCCCATAAGAATAACACAGGAAAAAAGTTTTTTATTCTCTTGATTTATATAACTAATGAACGATATATCGTATTGCAATACCCATTCATTATTTTTGTAGACAATTTAACGCTCTACAAAAAGGTCTGAAGTCAATTTTTGATAAATCAAATCAGTCAAAAGTTATTCAAGATCAAGGTTTAACTTACCCTCAATTCTGAACCCTCAAAATATAATGGCGTTTTAATTTCATTTGTTACTTACTTACATTGAAACCAGATGACGGCACGGTCGTGCGCCCATATATACATAATGAATTCTACTGTATGATTTTTATTATTATTAAATTTTTTTTCAAACATTTTTGATTGATTTGTTTATAAATTATTTATAGACAAAATCAAAATTATTTAAAAACCAGATAATACGACGCCATATTGCCGTAACGGACTTCCGTTGCATTGTCGTCCAGATACTCCTTTGCATAGTCGCGCCTAAAGAAGTTTCACTTCAAAAGTATTCAATTAATACCTAACTGTAGTGTACTGGCCATCTATGAATCTTTATGTTTAATAATCTAGATGGCTATGCGGGTAGAAAACAAATGAAGATCTATTGTGCTGGCGTCCCTTAGATATATTGTGATAAAATTTGAAATAGTATAAATATAACAATAACCTAAAATAAATTTGTTACAGGAGGCCGAGGGTCAAAAAACCAACAATGGTATTCAATACAGACTTCAACTTCTGTATGCAAACGGTAAGTAACCATTAAAAAGTATTTATCCTGAATAATGTTTTTCCTTTATTTTCGACATGAAGAAACTTACAATAATTAATCAAATATTAAAGAAAATCTAAAATTGTGAGACCATGTACATGTACAATTATAGAAATGCTCTTTAAAAATAATTGTAAGTTCGACACGTACGCCACTTACAGTAACATGTAACGTATAGATTATATATATAAATACTAACAGTCTGTCAAATGAGTAGTAGTCATCAGTGACATATTTGGAACCTTAACCCACCATATAACCACTTCAGTGCTCACTTACACTGTATAAGGAACCAATGAAACAATGACTTAAAGATGTAATTATGATAATATAATATACCCATATTATCAATAAGTAATATGTTTATGGTCGGATATCTTTTTAGAAATCCTTTCTATCTTCAAAATTACTATTAATAAATATAATGTTGAATTGTGTACAATGAATGAGCTGACGTCTTGAAATTCTGCATAAATATTAATCAAGGTATAAAACTTTATATCTGTCTAAGCAGGTTTTATTATCGACAATTTAAATAGTGCTCATTGATCTGGGTACAATATTCTTATATGTTACTATAGTTGCTGCTTATGTAGACGAAAGCGCGGTAAATAAAACAAAATGACCGAAAAGTCAATAGAATACAGATATATGAATTTCAATTATATTTATTCTTGGAGTCTCATACAACGCACATCTTATGCACATGCTTACAGTACACAACATATTTTTGCTAAATTTCATGCGAAAGAAGCCGTGGATAACAGCTAGTCTAAAATAGAATAACCTAAATTACTTCCTAGTAGGTCAGCTATTTACTAGTGAAAGTGATATGAAAATTGGTCAAACCGTTTTGGAGATAGCACTGTGGGCGAAGCCATGGTTAACAGCTAGTCTAAATTAAAATAAACTAAATTAATTTTTATAATGTCCGCTATCTGCCGGTGAAAGTCCCGTAAAAGACGGTCGAACCGTTTTGGAGGTAGCACTACGAGTGAAACCACAGTTAAGAGCTAGTATAAATTAAAATTACTTGAATTATTTTTTGTATGGTTCGCTATCGGCCAGTGAAAGTCCCGTGGAAATAGGTTCAACCGTTTTCGAGATAGTACTTCAGACAAAGCCACGGTTAACAACTAGTCTAAATTAGAGTAGCCCAAGTAACCCGCTGTAATTTTAGCTACCTTCCAGTGAAATTACCGTCGAAATCGGTCCAATCACACAGTCCTCAGATAGACAGACTGACAAAAAAAATTTAAAATTGCATTGTTGGTATCAGTAGCGTGTATACTTTCATACCCTATTGTTATTTTGATATTACATACAGACACTTCATTTTTATTATATGTATAGAATGTATAGATAACCATTGAGTTAATACCAGAAGCAAGTCATTGTAAACTATCTATCAAGAACCAGTTGAGACGACATGACACGGGGTTTGGTAAATTTTTTTTTTCTTTTTTTTTTCGAACTGACTATGCTGTTGACCTGGCAAGGTCTTTACAGCTTCACCGGACTACTAAGGCCGAGCGCTTAGGGCACTCAGCCGATTTTGGTTTTGGGTAACATACACAAGGGTGCACGCACACCTCGGCTTGGGCTGTTTCCTGGAAAAAGACACGTCTGTCCTAGCTAACTATTCTAAGCTATTCATACATATATACATTTGTGAACCATACAATCGAAATTGCATGATTCACAAATGAATACGTGTATATCGGAAGCTTTAACAAAGTATTGTTAATAAAAGTGACGATATGTTCGATTACCGCGGCGATCGACATAGGTACAAATCTTGGAATGAGCCGGAACTTTTAATGAACGAAAACGTGATGAAGATACACCAAGGAGTGCTTTTTCTTCCATATGAGAGCGTGGTCAAAGGTTAATCTATAAAGCTGAAGAGTTTGTTTGCTTGAACGCGTTAATCTTAGGAACTACTGATTCGATTTGACAAATACTTTCAGTATTATTTATCGAGAAAGGTATATATCAACACGCTAAGACCAATAGGAGCGGAGCAC
>MU158759.1:106709-142559 GCA_015888305.1 Antheraea pernyi
TTTTTTTTTCGAACTGACTATGCTATTGACCTGGCAAGGTCTTTACAGCTTCACCGGACTACTAAGGTTGGAGCTTAAGGCTCACAACCGATTTTGGGTTTTGGGTAACACGCTCAAGGGTGCACGCACACCTCGGCTTGAACTGTCACCGAAAAAGACGCGTCATTCCTAGCTAAACTATTCTAGCTATTCATACATATATACATTTGTGAACCATGCAATGAAAATTGCATGATTCACAAATGAATACGTGTATATCGGATTTGAAACGAACTAAACTATTCGATTCAGTTCGATGAGGGAAAAAAAGTAAACCCTCCCACCATGTGTATAGATGTGCACGTGTGTGAGAGAGATAATCGCGGTATGGCCCACGCCGCGGCACAGAACACAGCTCGGAGGGTCGGAGGCGTCTTTCGTGCGAGAACACTCCCTAGTGGAGTGGTCGCCGAGGCACTTAACGCACCTGGGTTTCAGGCGACAGTTTCGTGCGGAGTGTCCGTACACCTGGCAGTTGTGACACTGCGAGGGCACAGACGTTTTGCGCGGCGGCTCGACTATGACGCCGGAGAGGCCGCAAAGGGATGTAAGATTAAAAATCGCTTTCCCCTGAGGGGTGCGATCGAGGACAACGAGAACCATATCATATGGAGCCCTGGTGCGCGGAGAGCGCATACGATGAACCTCGCGAACAGGAATCTTCTGTTCCTTGAGGTCGTCTGAAATGTCGTCAGTCGGGAGTTCTGAGGGGACTCTACGGATCACAACCCGTAGTTTACGCTCCTCTTCGAGAGAGTGCGTGAAATAGCCCCACTGGTTGTCCCGAAGGAAACGAGTGAGGTTGCGATGGGCGGTGGACGTGGCTACCTTCACCTGAATACCTACAGCGGTATTCACGGCGGAGGTGTAAGGGATACCTGCCGTTTCCAGCAGGCTAGAAATCTCAACCCAAGACGCTTTGTCTTGGATCGTAACGGGGGGCGGTGGGCGGGGCTTCTTGCCCGAAACTGCGGAACCCGCAGCCACGGGCGAGTCGGGTCTAGAGGGCGCTGGTGTCGCCTTTGGCACTTTCGCGCCATCGACGTTTGCGAAGGGGGTTTGGTAAATATTTGTCGTCTTAGTACTATTATTAACAGTGGCAGAGTATATAGTGCATTGCTTGATTATTATAAATTATATGTCTCGATAATGTTTTATCTAGCGAACACTTTACTGGTTTCATTACTTCCGATAAAGACACGTCTAACTTTTATCCAATGTTAAAAAATGTACAGTTTATTTTGATAGTATAATGTTTATTAACATGAATTTATTAAAATTGTAAGAAATTCATTTATGTATTGGTTATTAAGTGACCAAAATTCGACCATAATAAGGGGTACAACGTCTTTAATATAGTATTTATTAATTTTTTTAATAGTAAACTGTGCATCGATAGTATCGAATATTGTAAATTGTAGAAGTCAGATGTGTGAAGTATGACGGACAGATATATAAATAAAAGCTTCTTCTACTCATTAGTGACATGGAAAAATAACTATATTATTTTTTTATTCACAACTGTCGACAGACAACTCATCAAATAAGAAGTCGGTTAAAAATAGAGAAACAAAGGAGGTAGCAGTACTTGGCTGTTGGTTTTTCACCTATTTATATCAATTCAGATTCTAAATATACAATCAAATTAGATAAAGAATAAAAGAAAGCTGTTATATTCAAAATAATATTAATAAATATGGACATTGTGACAAGAATATATTTTAAACCTAAGTTATATATAAATTTGTTCATCGTGGGAGAGGAAAAGAAGGAGCTAACATGTGGAGGCAATTTCAGGAGGCTAACAAATAGTGCAATGTCTGGCTCTTCGTTGCTACGCTTGTAGTTTGTAGCCCGTAGCTAGGAGCTACGGATCTTTATTGCTACTGAGTGTAAATGTTAGTGTTTTATAGACGCGAAATTAGAACGAACTTAATGTATTACTCGCTATTTGCCAAATAATTTTTATTTCTTTTCTGTGTCTCCTCCCAGTTCTATAAATAATAATATTATAAATATTAAATTAGAACAACGGACAATGTTTAAGCTTACAAATTTATTATTAAAAAATACCCTTGCATTTCGTGGAAAAAATAAATTAACAAAATTATTTTTTCTTAGTTTCGTTCTTATATTGATCTACTAAGTACGTATTCAGGTTTATAATTTTAACACACGAATAGTTGTACGTAGTTTTTTTTACACATTTTAAGAGTCATTCCTCGGGTGAAAGTCTCCTCCAAAGATTTCCAGCGTTTCTTATTTTGGGTTTTTTCTATGCAGTCATGACCGGCCGTCTTGACGATCTCGTCTTAACTATGCTTATTTATTATTAAACAAAAAAAGGATCTTATTGATCACTATATTTGTAAATATATTGCACTAATAGCTCGCTCCGGTTTTGCACAGGTTTCCTAAAGAAATAAATGAGACCATATCCTCTTTACACTATGACCTTGTAATGAAATACAATGGCAACTGAATGTCAATCTGTCAATTCTGTCATTATTTTTGTCGATCACTCTATTGTATCCTATCTTACACACTCACTCACTTCTTATATGGAAATATTTTATATCAAATTTTTCAATTTTTGTAGGAATTTTAAACATTCACTTTCATAAAAGAATTAGTCATATAAATGCATGCTAGCTTGGAAAGTATGCGCTTATATACCATTCGGCAATTGGTTTTTATTTATATAGATTATTTTGAAGATTGTATCACTATGGATAATGAAATGCTAATTGGCTACCGAGCTATTGTCATTATAAATTTAAAAACCTTGTATTTTTCTAATAAAGGTGTGTTAAATTCAAATTTTGTTATTTTAAATGCGTATAAAATGGATGGATGAGTGGAATTCGAACTTGTTTTCGGAGACAAATTATTCGGCTTTTTCTGAAGTTATTCATAGTTCTCTGTATACAGAGAATGTATATTGTTATAAACAAGATTAAAAGACTGGTTGGATACATTATTTTAATTTAGAATTTTATTTACAGGTATCAGACAGGAACAAGACATATTCGTACGGCTCATCGACTCGGTGACAAAACAAGTAAGTTTTATATATACTATATTAAATGGTAAAGAAACTAATTAAAAATTGTAAATAGGATTGAGCCATATAAAAGCAGTTATATTGTTATGGGTATTAATATTGAAGTCAATATCGATGTTTCTTAGACATCGCTATAAAAAGTCGATGTTTTTTAAAACCAATAGAATCGAAAAATTCTTAATAATTTTAAAAGTTCTTTGAAAGAATCAGTTTTTTGTAAAATAAATGTAATAATTAGTGAGGTCTTACATCAATATAATTCTATTTTACACATCAAAAAAATTATTAAAATTATTTATCGATATTTCTGTTCACCTCAGCAATCTGTAAACATTTCAAATGTAGTATGTTCCTTTAATTGCGTCAAGAAGTCGCGGGATCAACGTCCGTAAATAACTGACTTTTACACGCTTAACATTATTATAAATGTGTCTGGGGTTTATATATATATCATTATAATTTATTACATAGTATAAAACAAAGTTCTTTGTCACGTCTGTCTGTTCGCGATAAACTCAAAAACTACTGAACGAATTTTTTTTTTTCGAACTGACTACTCTATTGACCAAGCAAAGTCTTAACAGCTTCACCGGACTGCTAAGGCGAGCGCTTAAGGCACTCAGTCGATTTTATTTTGACAACTAGCTCAAGGGTGCGCGGCACACCTCGGCTTTGGCTGTTGCCTGACACATGCCGTACTGAACGAATTTTTATCCTGTTTTCACCAGTAGATACAGTATTCATGAGGAAGGCTTAGGTATACAATTTGTCAAGGTTTTTTATTATCAGGGCGGGACAACGCCCGCCGGGCCCGCTAGTATGTACATATATCACATATTTACCATAAAACAAACGACGATTAATTTGGAAATAAATAACCCTGTGTGAAATAGTGTCTTCATATTTATTAATTTACTTGCTCTTAATATCGATAGAATGGATTAATATCGACCATTTCTGCTTTACTTAGTAACATAAAATTTTATTCAGTACTAGTTTTTGTCTGTAACTTCGCTCGCATCAATATAAATGTGTCATATGTCTGGGGCCAGTTTATTTCTTCTGGATAAAAAGTACCTAATAACCTTCTATTCTTCTCTGACAACGTGCATACAAAATCTCATGAAGGTTGGTCGAGTAGTTTAAGCATGAAAACTTAACAAACAAACAAAGAAACTTCCATTCTCATTTATAATACAAGTAAGCTTAAGGATGTCGAGTAAAAAGTTTCATATAAGTAATTATTTTCAGTTAAACTCTATAGCTTATATCAAAAGGTATAATTTTATCTATGTTTTTTTCTTATATTAAACACAATAGAAAGAGAAGAAAGAAATACTTTATTGTTGGAACAACCATACAATTAAATTAAATTACACAAACTAATTAGACAGAAAAAAAAAACATTTTAAAAATGTAAAAATAGATGTCCAACATTTGGCGAACCCATTTAGCAAAAATCTGAAATACTGTAAGTAGTACTGCAGCGCTGATTTTCGATGGGAGCCTATATATGATGATAAACGGATGGTCATGCTAAAGATAAATAACTACTGTAACCACAAATTTAGGATTAAACAAAACAAATATAATTATATACGGAAAAAGATTTAAAAAAATACACACCAATAAACAGAGCTTAAATAGTAACTTGAATTGATTGTTTCTAAGTTATCTTGCGGAAACCATTACGTGGTGATAAGAGAGTTTCGAGTCATCTAAGTGTTTAACGTTCAAGGCGCTTCTAGAAAGTTATAGTAGACCCCAATGGTCCCTCAGGCCACGTGTCAACCACGCGGCTGCCACGCGACAGATTGTCATCGCCGACGGTCGATTAGACTGTAATCCTCACGCCCCTTGGTCGACAGAATTGCATTGCGTTCGGGAACAATCATTATCATTATCTCATGTTACAATTTCATTCCACGTTAGTTTAGAATTCGAGACGGTGTGAACGGGTCAGGTTTTTTGATAGACAGCACGAGAAGGGTTAAGGTTTCGTTTATTATCTAAATTAATAGATTTATTCCGTTTTATCTCAAACTTTTATCAAATCGTAATTTATTTCAAAGATTATATCTATCGAATAATACCCACAACTCGCAGTAGTTGTTTAACTATTTTAAATTAAATGTTTCCGCCTTGATTAAACAAAGTGGCAAAAAGTCAGTCGAGTAAAAAAATATAAATAACTTAGAATGAACTAAGACAAATTCAGCATCGAATAGTCATAACCCTATGCTGATACATTCAATAGTTTATACGTGATTTAGCCTCAAAGGAACTCTACTTTTATGATATACCTATACATAAAGATTCCTTGAACTTTTTGTACCCTTTAAATGGTTACGATTGAAGACGGGTTCAAGGAATTAAGTACTGTCATTTAAAGTAGAAGATAATATATAGTTATGTTAATAAAAGTTCTTAATACCCAGGTCATTGGTAACACAATTACTAATTATAAATATATAAATTCGAAATTATTAACGAAAACACTATGATACTTAGTTATACCTCACATATATAATTTCAACACGTCCCAAGCTCTTAGTGTTGTGTAACAAGAGGCCAATTACAAAAGATTTATGCCGTGAACATAATTAACTTAGGCCGAACGTTGTTAACTAAGAATAACGGAATTTGTATGCGTTTGTATTTGTAGGTGAGCAATGACTTACTACAATACAGTTACTGTAATATAAGTATGAATTGTATTGTGTTATGTTTCTTATATTTTCATAGTATAATTGTTAAAATCTATATAAGTCTTTTAGCATGTTTCTTATAATAGGTATTTATCAAGTAGATAATGTTTCAGAAGGAGCAAATAAAATCTACTTTCTTTGTGTTCTTTATTCAATTTTCTGCCATATGATATACACATGTATCTCTTAAGATTTCTTTTGAAGTGAAACTTCTTTAGGCGCATGAGAGTAAAATTTTTACAGATGTAACATCACGCAGGTATGCAACGGAAATGACGTCATTTGCAGTAAACGCAGATTTTTCATCTATTTTTCAAGTCTCGGAAATCTAAAGTTTTAGATTTGTATAAATATAAACAAGACTTATAAATTAGTTCGCCAAAGAAGTTTCACTTCTGACATGTGTACTTTGTACGCACGCACTTTTTTTAATTATTTTATAATACTCTAACTAAACGTGAAAGTGAGTTTGTCTATTTGTTACGCTTTTGTGCCTTAAGTACCCAATCAATTACATCATAAAATTTTGTATATAGGAACGTTGTTAACACAGAAAATCACATCAATTCTGAAGGTGGTAGAGCCATACTGAAGCTATTACTGGTTTCAGCATGAAAGGATGGGCTCGTCCGGGATATTACCATCCTCTCACAGAAAACCGACGTGAAGTAACAGTGCTTGCATTGTTGCGTTTCGTTCGGTCAGTGAGAGCGCTGGTGGCCCACCTCCTTTGCCCCTCGGCCCTTTCCTCCCCCTCTCCCCTCCTCTCTCCCCAAACACAGGCTGACAACGCTCTTGTGACTCCCCTGGTGTTGCTAGTGTCTATGGACGGCGGTGATCACTTAACATCAGGTGACCAACCTGTTCGTTTGCCTCCTATGATATAAAAAAAACATAGAGTGCCTACCTTTTATCTAGAAAGAGTATGCTGTTCCCGAAGGATATATTATGTCTAAATTGACGCGAGAGCAACATTATTTTATATCTGCGATCATGTTGTTTTTTTTCGAACTGACTACTCTATTGACCTGGCAAGGTCCTTTACAGCTTCACCGGACTAGTATTTACGAAGTCTTAAAACTTTACAACCACAGGTTTTTTATAAATTTCTTCTGCGTAATTTGTCTTGTGAGGATTGTTTGTTTATTGTATTTTATGTGATTATTGATATTCACAATTAAATATTACGATATAAGGCAATGTTGTCAAATCTAAAATATGAATTCGATCCTCATATAAAAGTTTTGTATTAATGAAAAAGATTAATAGAATTATAATGTGATTTATGCAGGTACCTAAATTAATAACTATAGAATTATTTCTTTTATAGCCAGTTTAAAGTTTGAGGTACTAATGATAGTATTAAAACTATTCATTTATGCCACAATAAGTACATGTTTTGTGTGTATTTTAACTTTTTTTTATATCATAGGTGGCAAACGAACAGCCAAGTCAACTGATGTTAAGTGATCACCGTCGTTCATAGACACCAGCAAGACCAGGGTAGTTGCAAGTGCGTTGCCAGCCTGTGTTTGGGGGGAAGGCGTAGGGGGAATGGAGCGGGGAGGGAAGGTGGGCCTCCAACACTATTACTGACCGAACGAAACGCAACGATGCAAGCACTGTTACTTCACGTCAGTGTTTCTGTGGGTCGGGTGGTACTACCCCGTATGAGCCGACCCATTCACGCTGAAACCAGTAATAGCTTTAGCGTGGTTCTACCACCTTCAATACCACTTTAGCAGTTAATACTAATTTCTTTAAAAATTAAATTCTATATACTAATCAGTATTCTTTTAATAAAACACAAAATAATAGTGATTCGTGATTTTTCACTGAAATCTTGATACTTTTAACGAGCTATATGGCCATGAAATGTAATGTTACTATAGCATAGTATTTCTAAATAATTCTTCGTTTAAGAAGCTGCTGCTAAGTTACGGTTTTTTTTTAATTTTTATTTTAATTCTTCTAATGCGTAGATATGACAACTCACAGACATGTCGCTTAGGTCAGAAGCGACACGCAAAACGGTCGTTGGGCAAAAATTGCGATGAATAGATGCCGTTCGGATAATAGCGAGCTGTGGTCGATTTAATTGTATTAAACGCTAAGTTGAGGGCGCACGGGCAATCAGCTAATGCTGCGCCGTGCATGCGAACACAACACGCAACTTTTGTTTTTTTTTAAATTCTATATAGGATGATAATAATTACCTTGTACTCGTATATGATGCGGGAAGATCCTTGTGCAGATTTTTGACTGGCTCTTCTGTGTGATTTATGGAACGTATATCAGCATCAAGGGTTGTTAAATAACCGAAGCTTTATTGACATACTCTGCTGTTAGAATTTAGGGTTTCTTATGTTTATTTTATGTAGATGCTTGTAAATTTAATTAAAACAGGTAAAATGATTAAAAAGAAAAACAAATAAGTCAAAACCACTCAATATTCGTTTGAGTATTACTTTTGATACGCAAAAAATTAGTTACCTCTTTCTTTATCATAAAAAAAACTCATAGTTGGGACGAATCGAATAGCATTTCTTATGTAACAATTCATTAAACGGTTTAGGCTACAAAGTATGCTCAAATACAGACATATATTTCATAAATATTACCCTTCTTCTAAGCAATTGGTTAAAAAATAACGACATTTATAATTACATAAATCGTATGAAAAGAAAGATAATATTAATATATGCAATAAAATGTCTAAAGAAGTTATCCACTTGGGTATAAGTATTTTTCCTAACTAAAGAAATAATTAGTGTGGTTAACATCATTAATATTAGTGCTAACTACAGTCAATAACAACTTACAACTAACAGTATTGTTACGTCTATCTGAGAGCAGTATTAGATAGGTGCAAGTCCTTAGGTATTCTTTGAAACACCTTAGGTAGCAGAGCGTTTTGCTAACTTTACACCTACTGAGCATAAAATAGAAAGGTACAGAAAGACGGCTCCATACAGAGAGCGATAAAGGCGTACTTACATATAAGCGCCTACGTAAATTGATGTTGGGCCAAGTTAAGCAAACGCCAGTGCCGAATGTCGGCGTTTTGTTCAGTATTTCTATGTTAAAGTTTTCTTCTATGAAAGAGTTTTTCAGTAGCTCAAGGTTTTCAGTAATTAATTTATAGGCTGTTATTTATTTAAATGTGTTTAAATAACACAATAATTGTAAAATGAAATTTCCAAAACAAAATTATAATAGAGTTTTGTGGGTATCTAGCCCTGTAGTCGAACGTAGGTAACTAAAATCAAGGACGGCCAGAGTTTTCTTTCTCAACTTATGTATTTTGTGGTTCAAACTTCGGTATTTGGTACTTTAATATCAGTAGCAAGTACACTATTTTGCTACAGTATTATATTACAAGAATTTATAAAGCAAACATTAAATAATCCAAAATATATAAACTGTAATATTCTAAATAATAATCATCGACTCCTGTAATTGTACAAATAAAAAGCAGTATTAACAACAGGATTATTTATGTTCCCATACTAAATCACTATCATATCAATATCTAAAATACCAATCTAGCGACCCTCTGTTTGAATATAGTCTTAAGATACTGACTCTATGGCCCGACGTACGCGATCGGCCCAAATCCCATATAGTAACGGAGGTCGATCAATGGACGGACGCGCGTATTGCACGTGCCCACATGATTATGTTTACTTAACTATAATCAAACAACATATTAATTTGGTCTCTTTTATGTGAAAATGGCTTCCTGAATTCTAATTTTTATTATTATACCTCTTCTGTGATTTAGTTAAAGAGATTTTCGACTTAGTATCGGGGTTAGCTCATATAGGTAGCGAATCACATTAATCAGGCAACAGCCCAAACAGAGGTGTGCCGTCGACCCTTGCGCTAGTTGTCAAAATTAAATCGGCTGGGTGCCTTAAGCGCTCGCCTTAGTAGTCCGGTGAAGCTGTTAAGGCCTTACTAGGTAAATAGCGTAGTCACTTCGAAAAAAAAAAGGGTTTATGGGCTTCTTTCTAACTAAATTTACCTCTTTTCAAAACTTATCACAGCTTAGAGAAATAGCTTTTCGTATGTCTAAGATTATTATGAATCGTCCACAGCATAACAGGCTTGATTTTGATAATTTATCTTTGCAGTTATATGTGTAGTAAAAAAATAAGAGAAAAGAAGATACTATGGTGGTAGAGCCACGCTGAAACTATTATTGGCTTCAGCATGAATGGGTCGGCTCGACCGGGGTAGTACCACCCTCTCATAGAAAACCGACGTGAAGTAACAGTGCTTGCATTGTTGCATTTCGTTCGGTCAGTGAGAGCGCCGGAGACCCACCTCCCCTCCCCTTTCCTCTCTCCTCTCCCTTTCCTTCCCCTAATCCTTCCCTCCAAAAGATGGCAACGCACTTGCGACTCCTCTGGTGTTGTTAGTGTCCATGGACGGTGGTGATCACTTAACAGCAGGTGACCCACCTGTTCGTTTGCCACCTATGACATAAAAAAAAACCATCAGGCACAGTCTGTTCGTTTTCCCCCTATGAAATAAAAAAAAAAAAAAAAAAAAGAGATTTTTTATTATTTGTTACAAAAAATATTGTCAAAGTCAAGGAGAATGATAAATATTTAGAACAATGATTACCTATTATTACTTCTCTTGATTGTGCAAGTTGACTTATAATTATTTTCCAATTCTATTCTTCAGTTCGTTTGTTATGTATCTGATTATGTCTTGGCCAAATGACGACAAGTCCTAGAAAGATGTCAATGAACTTGATACTTCAATGGCAGCATTAGGCTATTTTAATAAAATATCAACGTTATAACATAAAGTATATTAAAAAGATTGCAAGATGTATTTAAATTTTACGGCGAAAGTATATATAGATGTACGAGTACGTTTAAGAAATATGTTTATTGTAAAATGTGATAATAAAAATGGACAAAGGCAGCAGTAGTAATAATAAAAATATATACGCAAACAAAACTGGCAACGTAGCAAGGCACTGTCGTAAATGTGGGTGTGTAAATCATTGTAGCCCAAGTCACTTTAACGTCTCTATTCTTTATATTATTTTACATTATTTTAAAAAGTAGGTATTGTATATCTCTAAATGTGATTTTTATTTACTTCGGTGCATTTATGTTCATAACATTGCAAATGGTGCTCGAGATTTTGCCTTATGAAAATGGTTTTATGATTCATGGGAATATGCCAGCTCAGTCATTTCGGAGATTAGCACAGTCAGACAAGAGACACTTCAGTTTTATTTATCTCTTGTTTAAGGTGACCTATGACATATAGTTATGTTTAAATATGCGACTTCATATAAGTCTTATATGAATGTTTAGTTATTTATTTGTTTTTTTTTTAATATAATATATGCTTTATAAATAAAGGAAATACTACAGACCGATTAGTAATGCATATAAAACAGAGTTTATTTGCTTTCAAATAAATTGCTACTTGTGAACTTCAGTGTTGTAAAAAACTTTGAAAATAGTTTTTCTTTATTATATGAAACTAGTGGGTCCGGCGGACGCTGCCCTACCCTAATATTAATTTAAAAAAACCTACTATAATCATTACATAGTATAAAACAAAGTATCCCCAACCGCGTCTCTCTGTCTGTCTGTTCGCGATAAACTCAAAAACAACCGAATGGATTTTCATGTGGTTTTCACCAATGGATAAAGTGATTAATGAGGAACGTTTTAGTATATAATTTGTCAAGGTTTTTTTTATAATCAGGGCGGTACAATGTCTGCCGGGCCCGCTAGTATAATAATAATGATGATGTAGGTACATAGAATTTTACTTATTGAGAAAACCTTAATAATGTTGAAACTAAAAAAAAAATGAATTACTGTAGAATTTCGACAACTAGACGACCAAAATTATCAATAATTATACTAAAATATGATTACTAAAATGTAATAATATCTTAACACAATGTACACTAGTTTCCCAAAGTGGTGTCGTATTTATAAATCACGCCATGTTATTTAGCTTTCCGCTTGTTTTAATCCTCGTAGCATTTTTTTTTTCTATATTATTCAGAAGTTCACAGAATGATTTTATAGAATCATATTTAACTTTTTACGCAAAGCAATGCAATATAGTTATATAAATATATTGGTATGTACATATTCAATTATATTCTCTTTTCCTGGCTTAAATTAGTTTATTTTTAACAGCGATGTTGTGAAAATTACCACAGTTCATCGTTGAATTATCCAAAATATGAAAATTAAAATTTCCGAAATATAGTAAATCACCTTTATAACATATGTTTATATTTTATTAAATCTTATATAATTACCACAGTAGCAACGCAGTGGTCATTTTTTTTAAATCTCCCCAAATTCCCAAGAGATTGAATCCCATGCGACATTGTGCTGCGGCTAGCCATCCCCGGTGATCCTGTGGGACCGACTCAGTTCAGGGAATGAACTTGAAAAATGTTTCACCACTAACAATCACAACTACTCCACTGAGCTATTTTTATTTCACTTTTGCGCTTGTTTGTTACACTTTAGTCCAAGTACTTACAGATATAGAATACTATCGTAACGTCCTTGACTTTTATATGTACTTTATTATTAACTAGCTGTAACCGCAAAATCGTACACGTGGAAGCCTAAAAAAACAGTGTTTAATAAAATTATCTGAATGTATATTATAGTATAGTTAGTATAGTAGGATAGTATTTACTTATCTACTTTTAAATCGGCTGAGTGCCTTAAGCGCTCGCCTTAGTAGTCCTGTGAAGCTGTAAAGACCTTGTTTGTTCAATAGCGTAGTCAGTTCGAAAAAAAAAATACTTTTCTCTCGTAGGTACTTTAGTCGCGTTGTCATTAAAATTACAATATATTTGACATAGTGAACCGATTTTAATGAAACAAAAACTAAATTTTACTCAAGGATATGTTCTATGATTTTTTAATGAAAAGTTTTATCGTCAACGTAATACTTTAGCAGTGATACGTGTCTAAACAAAACGACAATCAGATATTTCTAAAAATGATTGAAATGTATTTTATTATTTATTCCTAGACGCAACAATTTTTTTTCACGAAAATCTAAAAAGTACAGTCACGTTAGGTTCACATTCTTTTTAATAAATTATATATAATTATAATAATTAATAAATTATTAATTATTATCAATTAAACTGAAGCTATTATTGGTTTCATCATGAATGGATCGGCTCGTCCGGGGGAGTACCACCCTCTCATAGAAAACCAAAATGAAGTAACAGTGCTTGCTATTGTTGCGTTTCGTTCGGTCAGTGAGAGCGCCGGAGGACCACCTCTCTTCCCCTCTCCTCTCCCCCCTCACTCCTTTTCCCCCAAACACAGGCTGGCAACGCACTTTCGACTCCTCCGGTGTTGTTACTGTCCATGGACGGTGGTGATCACTTAATATCAGGTGACCCACAAGAGTTTGTGACGTTGTAGGGGGTAATCTCAGAATCTACTGGTCCCATTTGAAAAATTCTTTCATTGTTATATAGCTCATTTATCGGGGAAGGTTATAGGCTATATATCATCACGCTAAGATCAATACGAGAGGAGCACCGATGAAGAATGTTTCAAAATCGGGTTTTTTTCCTCTTGAGAGCTTCCACTGCGTGTTATCGTTAACCCAAAGTAACTATTCGAACGTAGTCGCGGGCAGAGGCTAGTGTCTTATATTATTGGAACCATTATGACATAAATGGTGACTTATTTGATTTCCACTAGCACCTGATACCACTATTACCCGAGTAACCCTCGAACGCATTTTATCTACCCTAAGCTATTTTGCTTGCTTAAATACTTTCCTATGACCCTTGAAAAACACCCTACGTACCCAAAATCCTTACAAATCCTTAATACAAAAGATGATAATACCAGTACATTTCATATTCAATTAAATATTTTGTCAAGGATGAAAAAATGTATTTGGAATCTTTAGGGGGCTGCGCGGCTAATGTCGCGTTATCTCTGAACACTCTCGTAAAATCTGACTTAAATTAAATGTGTTAGGTTTGAATATTATTGTATTTTGATACACATGTATCGACGATAATTTTCAGGATAATATAATGTCAACTTAATTATGGGAAAGTTAAATTAATCAAATATGAGGACACAATTTCCAAACAGCTATTTAATTCTAGATTAAGTCTGGTCTGGTCTTAGGATAATCAAACGTCTGATATATATACTTGCGTAGATATTGAACACCCTATCACATAACTGATAATTATGCTCATCCCAAAAAAATTGTTATGTACGGAGATCGAAACCACGATCACTCAATGTAATAGTAAGATTTAATATCAATGCGCTATAAAGAGTGAATAAATAATATAATCATCTATAGATATATAAACATTATATATAAATTTCTTCTGTAATTTCTTCTGTTCTTTTCTTCTGTACGTGTGTATGTCGCTGAACTCCTCCTAAACGGTTGGACCGATTTTGACAAAATTTTGTGTGCATGTTCCAGTAGATCTCAGAATGGTTTAGATTCACAACTGGACCGAGTAGGTGGCGCTGCGGTTGAATTTTAGATGTTTTGATTATTATCAAGGTAGGACAACGGTCGCCCGGCCAGCTAGTAGATATATAAAAAACTTAATGAACGCTTAAAAGAATACATACATTGGAAGTAATGAAGCATATTTATTATAATTAGTAAAATAGCTTTAATATCAATCATAATTCAATAATTAGTATATACTCGTATTATTTCAATTGATGATTACTGTTCGAGTGTTTTATAATTTTAGATGCTCTTTCATACATTTTCAGAGAAATCAATATTAACACTGATACTCATGACTTCGCTTTCATTGTATCTTAACAGTATATTTTATGTTAGGGTATCATTAACATCGAAATCAAAAACATATATTTTTACAACATTTCTTTAGACTTTTATAATGCTTATAAAAATAGTCTCTTACAACTTTATGTTACATGAAAATATCGGGATATTTTTAGATAAGAGTTAAGTGAGTGACTAAAAAAATTTTGCGTCATGGGTGCAGAACGATAGACCTCTCTCATTTTATTTACTAAAAATTATCCTTCTTCACTCTTGTACTCATGTGAAAGAAAAGTATCAAAATTTTAGCTAAATAACTATTACTCATTTCGCAACAACTTATACATTGTTTGACCGGATTAGTGCACACCCCTCTTTGCAATCAGGTTTAAGGGTTACCAGTAATTAGATATTAATAGATAAACGAAACCGGCACGTGTGTGAAAGAGGGTAAAATAATGTACAGTCAAAAAAATTATAAGATAGATCTCAGTTGTTAAACTCAGTACAAACAAATCCCTATTTGATACACGTCGCAAGTATATAGTACTGAACAATAAATAATATTTAAATATTTATCACATATCTATTTTATTTTAATATTTATTTCCATAGCGTCGATGAGGCATCATGCAAATCAGTTTTTGGTTTTGATTATAGAATGCAATTATGCGAAAGAAGGGTGCATAAATTAACAAAAATGCGGTGCATTATAATGTTTCTAAAAATATATACATTATTTAGTTGGTTTTTCTGTTTTAACAATTTCTAAATAACACAGCATAGTACTGACACCGTGTCTGGTGGTAAGCATAGTAGAATCCAAAAAGAAAAGATTATCATCCTATCGCTATTCGTCGATGTCTATAGCTTTGTTACATATTGACCGATCAAGTTACCATGACGGGTTTACTAGACATATACAGGTTCATCCTGAAATGCGTCATGCATAAGCGTGCCGCCTTTGCGTAGTGTAGTCGTAGGGATTTTCTAAGCCCACCTGGCTAGCAACCACACTCAAATTGAGAATGTGTTACCTAGTACCTGTTGGTGTTTCAGCTGCTGCATTTGACAGCCAACCCCCCTCTAGGCTTTTACATGTTTACCGATCAAACAATGTAAGGGGTGTCGAATAACATCATAAGACTTGAGACACCCAAGCCAACCTCACCTGCATGTGGTGCACCCTGCTGAATAACGAACGAGACAATGGCGAAAGCGGGGTGGTAGGGTTTTACAACCTGACTGGATCGCAACCACCATGTATATGGCGAAAAAACCCGTCATATTGATTCGCTTCTGCAGGTCGCGTTTCGGGATCAGCCTGTGCATATCCAGCTTTTTGCAGGCCGGCATGACAGCGGCTACTGACGATGGATAGTGTGTCACTCGGTGGTCGCCATTGTTTTTGGATTGTACTGTACTTACCACAGGCATAGAGTAATCATTTTGTCGTGCTATTATAAAAAAAATAAGAGGTTGTGGTCGAACGCTAAAACTTATAGCTTTTTTTTATTTTTTTATTTGGTTCAAAATTATGGGCCCTGTCACCAAATGTATTATGTATAGAGGTAATATAGTGAATAAGCCTAAATAAAAGTCTTTGTTACAGCCAATCGTCTACGAAGGTCAAGATAAGAATCCGGAAATGTGCAGGGTTTTACTGACGCATGAGGTTATGTGCAGGTATTATGTTTAAATAATTTGTTGATAAGTTCTAAAAAATTATGTTAAGTATTTTCATTCACTTTAGTGGTCGCCTAGTTGTCGAAATTCGACCATAATTCATTTTATTGAATATAAAACCAAAGAGAATAATAATTATTTCAGTGGTTCATAAATGTATTAAAGATATATTATATATCAATTATTTATTAATACATATTATGAATTTACGTATTATACTGTTACAAAATGAACCTACCATTTGACCAGTTAATTTCAAAGGGCATGTAAGGTATGGAACGTAAGTCGTGTTAAAAATATTGATGTAGGACAAAAAAAGGAACGTAAGAGTAAAATGACGGATAGCAAAACGTCTTTTTCATTTACATGTGTGTATATGTTGTGTGTCATTCAAGCAGTAGTGTAAGTAATGTATAATTTAATGTGTTTTAATGGATTTTACATTAAAAAAGCTTTATTAAGCACTTCTCCGCCATATAAACTTTAACCGTGCAAAATGTCACGTTCATTCGTTCGCGCAATTTGCTTAAAAAGGGGTACAAAGTTTTCGCTTCACTTATTAATATATAAATTATTGTATACGAATACAACTGTGTAATAAAATTATGTGATTTTTCAATTCTTCTACTTGGCTTTGCTGTGTATGTCCTAATAGATAACAAAGGGGCAATGAAATCTATCTATAGAAATAAAAATGAATCGCAGAATATGTTGCTAAACACAAAACTCGAAGATGGCTGGTCCAATTCGAATAATTTTTGATTGGCTTTATTCCATTAACTCTGAGGAAGATTGTTATGGAGAGAAAAATTTGAAAATTTGCACGGAAAAACCTAAAAATCAGTTATCTTCTTCTGTAATTGTGAACGCAACTTCAATTGCTATTAGAAACTTGAACGCATCCGTAATTACGATACTTTTTTTTACATTTTTGAGTTGATGCATGCAATGTTACTATTTTACTACAGTTTACTTTAAAAATTTCGCATTCTCAGTTTGTATCCCGGAAAAGCGAACAGTCTCTATGGGTAGCATAACAAAATGTTCCATATATTGGTATGTATCTATTAGAAAGATAGGCTAAGAAAAAAATCATATTAGGGCAAAACGAAGTTCGCGGGGGCAAGTTGAACCATCTACAAAGAATTGTGCTTCTAATGGTCAAATTTCTATATAGATACGTTTAGTAGTTTTAATGTGATTAACCTCAAAGGAACTGTATTTTTAATGTATAGCTATACTTACATATATCTATAGATTACTGTGAAGGGAAAAAATTAATAGAGTTATGTGAAAAATAAGTTAAATGCTGGACGGATAATTATTGCTATTTACTGAAAAATGTTATGAATAAATATTGCAAAAATTAACAATTCAATATAGACTATTATCGTATCAGAATGGTTAAGTTTCGTAGAAATGTCGCTGTAGCGACCATTCGTCATAAATATTTCTCCCTAAAAATTGCAAGTCACGATTCCGAAATAGGTAGCTTTTGTATTTGTTGTTGCTACAAGAGTAAACATATTGATCGATGATGCATTGCAGTTGGTTGATAAATTCACAAAATACACATTTGTGTATCTCATGGAAAAGCTTTAAATGTAAGCAATAAAAATTTTATCAATAAAAACTAAACCTTTTTTTTGTATTTTGTGTACATTATTTTAAAATAAGATTCAATTTTAACATGTAGTTTAACCATAATATTAAGTATCCAGTAATTAAACACCTTGACTATCAAACTGTTAAAACAAGTTTTACATGACTAAAAAAATTACTGCAGATTATTATATCAGTTCACGCGAACAAAACGTTTCCCGTGTAACTTCCTAATTACAAAACACGCTTACAAAGAAGTGAACGTCCTTATTAATTTAAACATTTTGTTTGGGGTGGTTTTTCCGCTCGTAAACGTACCGTCTCGCCGCTTTGTGACACTCGGAATGAAATGTGTAGTAATGCAAGATTGTTAAAAACTTAGACCCGACGCGAGGCATGCTCTCAAGTGAAATTTATATAATAACTATATCAACAGTATATTAAATAGTTTTGTTAAATATGACCTACTTGTATTGATTTATGATAATGTACTTTATTTTAAATAGTTAACTCTGTTGCTTTAATAACTACTTAATATTGTACTAATATCAATTTTAATTAATCCTTACTAATATTAGAGATACGATTGTTTGTTTATGACGCTTTCATGCCTTAACTATTCAACTAATCATCTTCAAATTCTACATACATTTTGTTAAGGATATATAAAAGGACACAGGAAAAAATGTAGTATTCCCGAAGCATTCGTCAAATTTACATTAAAGTGAGCAACAACATGAGCAAAAGCTAGTACATTATAATTCATGCCTTTGTGTTAATAAGCGATATAGAGATATTGTGTAAATATTTGAATGCAGTCGTTGAATTTTTTAGTCGATTCAAAAGAATTTTCTCTGTCGGAACTAAGAATGTGGTTTTCTATTGTTTCGAATCAAATGATTTGTTGCAACAAGAAGAGTAACTAGGGAGGTCGTTCTAATATAATAAATGTCTCACAGACTGGCGCGATCGGGTTTGAAAGGACTCAATAGTTAACTGCAATAGAAAATAATCAAAGACAATGATGATGTTTGAACAATAGAAATCATCAAATTTATTCACTCATCACGTTTGTCACTATATCATTGTTTTGAAAAGAAAAAAAAAGTAGTTTAAAAGACATTTTATACATTACTTTATTCAAAGCTTAAGAATGAAAATAATTGAAATTATTAGTATTTACTAGAAAATTGAATATATGGAATTAAGTATACGAGTATATCATCGTTATCACAAACCTTTGACTGTCAATTATAAAGACGTACAAGGTATCTAAAATCAAGTTGTTCATATTATCCCCTAACTTCGAACTAATTTCATCTTATTGTTTTTCTTAGATCATGCCAATTTAATTAATTGTAAGAAAATAATATTAGAGAGTTGAAAGTCAAACGTTAACTTATCGATCAGGTTGTTATACTGGATCTCTGTTATTAAGATCGAAGTAACCTACAAATGTGTTAGTGTTTGACAACAAACCGTGTCTGTGTGAGCAATTAAAATTTTATTCCACCTTAGACTGCACGTCTCCACTCTTCTCGTAAGATATGTTTGTCCCGCTTGCACATCTTTAGGGGAGGAGTCTCTAGGGAGTCTGTCCTTTCAATGTCTTTGCCCTTTGCGTCAAGAAGCCCCGGTAGGGCGCTTGCAGTATGCCCGTGTTTGTTTAGTATGGATAAGACTTGTTTCATATTACTTTGTGGTAAAATTTCTTTGGGAACTATTAATTGTATGTTGCCTTTTGAAATATCGCTCTTGTTCATAACATTATCTATATATAAACGAAGCATGTTTATTATTTTTAATTTATTTACAAAAAGTGAACGTTCAATTCATTTACGGACTTTTTGTTTTGTATTAAAATTTACTTACAACGTTCAATTAGGTATAAAATTAAATGAAGAATGTTCTATGAAAATATGTAACGTGATAAAAAGTCTAGAAAAATGCAGCAGAGCTGGAAACATCATAGCTTAACGTAATTTTAATATATTACATCTTAATGAAAAATATTTTTAATGAATATTTTGATAATTAATACACTCTGAATTATGGTTTAATAGCTTCAAAAACAGATTTAACTATATAGTTATTATATATTATTATATATCAATATAGTAAAAACCGAGTAACTCGCTTTTACAGTTTATTTCTAAATACACTATATTAATAAAATAAAATTCACTTACAATACAGTGTGTGATTGTAAAGAACGCAATTATATGAACCAATATTTATATATTTATTTCTTGATGTAATGTATCTAACGGATATAACTTCTACATTATTAGATATTAAATATAGTATGCTATATACCTATAAATATAATATATACATAGATTTAACTTTAAAACTAGCAAAATATTTGAAAGTATAAATAGTTGAGTACGAAGAGTGAGTGACACGCATCTCGGGAACCCTCCGGTACATTTGCTAGCAATATATTGATTTTTCCCTCAAAGGATATCCCTTTAAGCAGTTATTTGTGCAGGTAAGGGGAGACTGCTCGATATGTGTAGAGAAAATTTTATACTGTAACATGAAAAGAATATTTTTCTCAGCATTACATTTAACATTAATTGTTCTTGCATTGAATTAAGCTATCGCTATTAACTTAAAATCACAAAAAAATCAATTTACTATATAAACATCACTTTTATGTGCTCTTATTTAAGAACTTTTGAAATCGAACTATTAACTTATCTATGACTCTGTACTCATTAATTAGTGATTGTCTAATCGTTGACAGTATGGGGCAGAAGATTACTCTTTACATGTGTATTTATAGATATTACTTTTTGTATTTTTTGAAGTTATACTTCTTTTGGCGCGTTAGGGAAAAATGATGAGAGTAAATTTTTACGATGAGCGCGCGAACACCGTCACGAAAAACCGACACCCTGAAATTAGCTATAGTCGACATATTGTTTCTTTATATTTGTTGTTTGTATCTCTTTATATTAACACTTTCAATGTTTTATTCCACAAAAGTAGAATAAGGCCAAAGATAAAATTTTTGAAAAGATTTTTATCTTGTTACGCCAATGAAGTATAACTTCTAACGCGTGTACATAAGTACACACACTTTTTTAAATATTTTTTCTATATGATTAAAATTATATTGAGTATTATACAAACAATATAGACTAGCTTTTCCTCGCATCTTTGATCGCTGTAATATAGAATTGACCTATCGTCTGAGACAGTGTTGTTTTATCTGGATCAAAGTAGCCAGTGTCTTTTACTGTATCTCTGACAACGAGTATACAAAATTTTATTATGATCTGTTAAGTAGTTAAGGCGTGACAAACAAACTCACGTACGTATTTATAATATTAGTTAGGATTTAGTAGACGGAAAGATCGTTAAATATAACGAATATAGACATATAAATTAAAGGTACGACTCTGCCATCGTAAAGAAATACACCGCTTCCAATATTTTTTGTTGTGGCCCTGACGTTTCTCAATAGATAAGCAGAAGCCAAAATGGCAGTGAACTGTTTAATATTCGCTTATTTATACAGAAATAATAAAATGAATACAAATAAAATATAGCCTAATAGTGAAATAATGTTAGAGAAATAGTTTCAAATATTTCGTCCCACAGACAAACAAACTTTAGCTTCTTATAATAAAAGCATAGATAATATATACAACGATGCTAAATAATAATTTTGTATCCGTGAATACACTAAATACATATATACTTACTTAAATACTAAATGCAAATGTTTCAACTATAAAATAATTTCTTTTTTTTCCTAGTCGGTGTTGTGACAAGAAGAGCTGTGGGAATAGAAACGAGACTCCTTCAGATCCAGTTATAATTGACCGGTAAGCTCTTAGATAAAGAAATAGCTATTCTAGTAACGTTATGTATTTTTATTGTGACGTCATTGTATGTAATCCTAAGGTTATAGTCCAGAAACAATATCGAACACCGAGATATCAACAGTCCATCAGTAATTGGTAGTCATTGCTGTTATGCTATACAGGTGAATATATTGTGTTTGGCCTTGGAACGCGACAACCGTAAGTATGGTGTTATAGCGGATATTTATATAATGTACTGTGACAGATACAATTGGCATATCCTACCAAATAAAATGGTCGATTTTCTGTATTGTAATTACTATTAGTTAACTGTTTTACAGAACGACTGTGTAATGAAATAAAAAGACGAATTAATACCTGACCTTCAATATATTAATTTGGAGAAAATTTCTCTACAATCTTCGGTCTCACTTATATTTTATATGGAGATTTTAAATCCGAATTTTTAATTTTACATTTGGTCCAACATGGAAGACATGAATTAACATTCATAATTTGTATTTTTATTAATGGGTTTAATATTTGTAATTACAAATTAAAGGATTGTCAATGTTGAGTATTGTTATTAATTGGAAGTTTCGTCTGTCTCGAACAGATGGCGCTTTTAATTAGTTTGTTGACAGAAAACTGTAAGATAGACTATTATAGATATCTGATAGATGGCACCACGTCTTTGAATTTCTTTTTCACTAACTTAGCCACAGCAACGCGTGACCGGACCAGCTTGTTATTTATTATTGACTTATTTATGATCCACAATAAAATAACTGACATATGGTTTCTATTCAAGCGGAATAATTCGAGATCAAAACTTATCGAATAAATTCACAAAGCATTAGCAACTTTCTCGCAGTTTATAAAACAAATGACTGCGCTGTTCAATTTTGTATTCAACAATTCGTGGCGATTCATCAACGAACTGTGACGGCAATCTGGAACTTTGCTCAGTGCAAATGCATTTCCACGATATGGAAAAGTTAAAAGGTCGGCGGAGTTTGAATTTTTATTTTTATCGCAGCGAAATTAGACATACGAAAATGAAGCTTGAGGTAAACGTTATCCCCTTTCGTATCTTATAATGAGTGCTGACTACAAAATGTTAGTTCATAATTATTTCTAATAGATAATTATTATTCGTTGTTTTGCACAAATAGCGTGTAATACAACTACGGTTCTAACCAAATTTTCGCAGCTTTATTCGTTGCAAGTTATCATCGTAGTTCCTAGATTAATATAATTATCTATTTTTATCGTATACTATAATAACATCTATATACATGTATGTATATAAATAAAATTGTTTGTCCGGGTTAAAATAAATTTAAAGGGATTGAAATTGAAAGATTCCATTATCACGGTCATGAGAGACATGTTAAATGACGAAATATGGTTATATTTCCGATTTCTTTCGTAAATCAATATGTAGATAGTAAAATAAGACCCTTTCTGTTCCTATAGATAAAGCATTATAAAATATTTTGTAACTCTATTTATTATAGTACCCGGCATTTGATTTGTCACGTCGAAGAGAAAAAGAGACGCCCAGCTAAGATCGCCTTTACAGTTGTCTCTATAGCACAGTGCTTTAACTGCAATAAACAAAGATAACGTTATACGAAATCTAACTTAGCCGACAGGTTGGTCTTGTCTACGACGTATCAAATCAAAAGCTGCGTACCGTAAGATGAAGTAATCTATTGCGGTTTTAGTATAGTAGTTGAAACTGACTTTGTTTTCGTTCTCGTCTAACGTCTATTTCGGTTTTTCATGTCAATTACGTCGATCCCGCAGATCTCACTATTATACCGCAGAACAAAAAAACAAAGCCAAATTGCCTGAGCGTTGATATCACGCTGTGCCATTCTTGAAAGTACAATTCGTTAGGGAATATTCTAAGCTAATCAGGCTGACAAATACCGATATTTCAATAGAGTGTGTACCCTTAATATGTCGTAGGTAGGGGGACATGCACTTGATGCTTTCTGTTTATAATTTTTGGGAATTGAATATACAGGCGTGTCTTTGTGTATTGACTGATATAAAAATACTGGATCGGTGAGATGACAAAGTATTTCCATTTGGTACGTAGATGCAGATTTAAGCGTCAATTAAATAATTTATAACGTTTGAAAAAAGGATATTTGAGACCTAACAGAAGAGTATTCATCATTATCAGCCTGTAAGAGACCCATTGCAGGGCCATAGGCCTCTTCTCGAAGGAAGGTATGAGCGTAATCACCACGCCAGCCCACGACGTATTGGCGATTCCAGACTCTGAGAAATCCACAGTTCTATGTTTTTCCCACGTACAGTAGTAATACAAGAATATTTCTCAGCTTTAGGTTTCCTCACGACGCTTTCCTTCCCCGTCAGCCGATAGTGTTATCAATTTAAATTGGTAAATGTACGCGAATTCCGAAAAAATCGTTGGTACATGCCGGGGTACGAACCTGCGGACATCGAAGTAATATTCTACCGGTCAAACCACTAGGCTACTACGACTTGTGTCGTGAGATTACTATGTGGTAAGGTACATAATTTTTTCCGATTAAATCGCGGCCACCATATGCCAGATGTGACATATTTTGACATTTTTATTATGGGAAACACACTGACGATACAGCGCAGTTCTTCAAAATTAGAGTCATTTTTATTATATAATTATAGTAATTTTAATGGTGGTAGAGCTACGTTGAAACTATTACTGGTTTCAGCATGAGTGGGTCGGCTCGTCCGGGGGAGTACCACCCTCTCCTTGAAAACCGACGTGAAGTACCAGTGCTTCCATTGTTGCGTTCCGTTCGGTCAGTGAGAGTGCCGGAGACCCCCTCCCTTCCCTTCTACTCTTTCCTCTCCCACCAGGGATCGCCATCACGCAGGCGATCTCAACAGTGACTGATTCCTGATCTCTTGGTAACCATTTTTGTTTTTGGAATGTACAGTGTTAACGATTTAGCAAAAATGTTAGTCACTTTGCCTAAAAGAAGAAAATAATCAATCCATATAAGACCTACAGCTTTATTTACTGTAACTTAAAATTATCGTAGTGACCCCCACTGGAGTAAAAAATACGCTTTGCGTTTAATAATTTGAATGATTCCAATTTTTTACGTTGATAACAAACAAAACAAAATTTAACAGCGAGCCTTTGTGAGAACTTTCCTTTGCTTTTCGTTGGGGCATGAAGTTGGCCATCGGAATAAACCGGACCGCGAAATAAACTTGTGATTTTTGAACGTTTGATGTAAATTAAACTCGCTCGTACGTGATCGTCGTTCATTATTAGACTTTATGTTTTTTTATCAGTAAAACTCTCTTTTGTACATAGTAAACATAAGAATGTCGAATATACATTTTAAAGAAATATATATTTTTAAATTGATTGTATGAACAGGTAAAGTAAGGATTGAGGAACAATTTTTTTAAATTATTTATTGCTTTCAATTTTGTTAGGTGATGATGAATCGTAACATGGTAACATATTAAGCCAAGGTAATACTGGCTCTTGAGTACAATTGTCAAAACATTACTGCAGGAGTTTAGCGATAAATGTTTAGTTTGAAAGTCGCTATTTACTGTTTGTTCAGCGATTAATTGCCATGTTGTCACCATCATCCTTAAATTGTACTATGCTTACACTTCGCCTTGATACTATAAAAATGTATACTATTGTATCGTACTTCTTCTTCTTCTTACCCTTATCCCACATAAGTAGGGTCGGTACAACATGTTTGTCATGTTGTGGTATATGATTTGGCTTAATTTTTACGATCGGCCGCCTTCCTGACATCAACCCTCCTTGGGATTATTTTGTTGTACCATTGTATTTATGATTAAATTAATTAATTTACCAAATGTTTAATTTTGCAAGGCAAACATTATAAAATCCAATAAAAATCCGTTTTAGAAAAATGTATTATAATTGTATATTACAATTTTCACATTTTTTACAAACTATTTTCTAAATGACAATCAATCTTTTTATCGTACTATTTTATAAAATTTCAATAGTAATTAATAATACGAATTATGCTAAAGACTCATGATGCATTCTTATGCCATGAATCGCCCATCACCTCGCCCATACTCCATACATGCGACGCACGTCCGCCGAATAATGCCATAATTGAAATTGTGCAATTGCGTGCGAAACGGCACCGAATTCATTACAGATGTGTTTTTTCGCAATTTATTTTTTTCGCTTCATTTTTACACACTATAATTGATACCTTTTCTAATTGCTTAATAGTATTAAGGTATGTGTCATTGTTATTGAAATAAGAATTTTCAACTTCATCTAGTGTTCTGTTTTTATTGACTGAGATTTACATTTATTTAATATCCAAGTTGGAGCATACTTTAAATGATCTGAATACTTTAATTAAGTACCTACTTAAAGCAGTCCTACTATGCCTTGATGGGAACAGATATACGAATGATTAACACTTTGGTATTGAACGTAGATTATAATTTGCTCATCTACGTTTGGTTTTTATAAGTAAATATCAGTTTAAAGTCTTCGAATGAGGAGTATAAATGATTACGTTTTTCGGCAATCGATCATGACGTTAGATCCAGATAACTTTATAAAGCTTTCTTCGTTCGTAATACTTTCCTCATAATTCACCTAAAAGTATCACTTCCTTATTTTAAAGTCATATGATAGCAGTTACTAGCGATAGTTCAGTTTTGCAGATGCACCTTAGAGACAAACATTAACCTCACAAGCCATATCAAAGCTAATGCACTCTGGAGGTGAAACTGTGACCGAAATTGATCTATAATTCATGTAATATAATGATAGTAAAATATATTTAGAATTAGTTATAACAATAATAAAACTTAATTTCACATAATATTGTATCCATATTACATGAAAATGTTAGTGTAATTCTTAAGATATATTAAATTATTAACTACGTATACGCCTCAATGTACTTGTACTTCAGACTAGTGGCTGACAAAGAGCCCATCCAACCTACCAGCAAGTATGCTCAGAAAGCTATTAGGAATACCTCCGAATCACCTCAACAAGTTATATAGAATTAGGAAGATATAAGCAATGTAAACGATCGTAAAACACATTTGTTAGAAAAGGCAGTGTAGCTTAAAATCGTTAGATTACTCGAAATCGTTTGAATATCGATAACACGGCGTATAATTGACGTGAAGGTAAAACCGGGCAACAATCCAGAACCCCACGAATCAGCAGCAATTTGTTAAGTGGATTTTTGCCCGAGACACGCTCGCGGCTCGTTGCGCTCCTGTACACAATTTCATTATGCCTGCCTGCCCGCCCGCGGCCCGTGCTATCAACTTATACCGTGTTTTGTGCAGGTAATGAAATATTTCACTTTCTGTTCTCAGTTTTTATGCTTGTCTTTTTATTTAAGTCTACGAACTTTAAATTCTTCATTATTTCATTCTCGTACTTCACATGGACGACTGAATGGTAAGAGAAAAGTTATTAAAATAGCAACTATTACCATTGCCATATATCAAGCTAAAACATTTGGCACACCTGTTACTTTATTAGATTTATTACTAGATTTTCCAATTTATCGCTAGATGGCACTAAAGCGAATCAACATATACATTTCAAACAATTACCATGAAAATTGGTATGTGTAAATATTTAAATACTGAAATAGTTTCCACTTTTCTATAAATTGACGACTTATTATAACAAATAATAAGAGCATGTGGAGTCGCGGGCACAGCTACTACGGTTAAAATATATATACAAAATTGTTGAGCAGGCAGTAATATATACAACGTGTTTTATTAAATTATAAGTTTAGTATTTGACTACAACCTCCTCTTATGTGACTGTATGGCAAAATGATAAAATGCAAATGAATCTGGCTTTCAAGTGCTTCTGGTGCTAAGCAACAGATCTTCCGAATTTAGAGTAATAACTACCGGGAACTTGACCTTCATTCTCGCCTATTTTATCACTGTTTTGAACAAATCTTCTCAAAATAAGATTAAATCTTGCATACGATTGATGTTGTGTATTCGATACCTTGATTTCTAATATGAAGCGATGGCCGCTCAGTAATTTACGTGTTTTTGAACCCCGAAACCATCAAAGTAGGTTCGAATCCTTGCAAATGAGCCAGAACTTTTGATAATGGAAAACATTGTAATGAAACCACATCACGATAGTAGAATTTTTTCTAAGCTCGCCTTGCTAGCAATCGCTGTTAAGATGAAAGTCTGAGACTAAGCACCTGTAGATGTATTCCAGAAATTGCATAGCGAGACAGTCCCCCACTCTAGATTTAGCGTATTTACCATCTTGGACCACATCATCATATACCATCAAATGAGATTGTATCCAAACGCTAAAATCTATAAGGTATAGATACTCATTAAGTAGGTTGTATCTTTCCGTAATTCGCAAACACCGAGTATTATAATAAAAAAAAGCTTAATTCACCCCACAGGGTTGATGATACATAACTATTACACCGTTTACAAGGCCAGGGTACTTTACAAGATGGACATTTCAAATCAATTCGTACCCACGCAATCGTGTCCCCTATGCAATCACTTAAGAATTTTATGAACCGTAATGATTAAGATGTTTTGGTCGTGGCCGAGGGTTGAATTTAATCGGTTAACTAGTCGTGTTTAGAATATTGTGACTCGGATAACTATTAAAGGATTAAGTGTTGGACGTTTTAAAAGTTGTGCGAAGGGTGATAGTCGTTTTTGGTTACAAGAAAAATACATAGATCATTTAGAGAACAGTTAATATTAATTATAAGATTTGTAAGTACCCGATTAGTTTTTTTATATATCTCACGAGGACTTGGAATGAATTCTTTCAAGTAAAAGCTCGTTATGTTCATTGGAATTGCGGTCTCTCTGTTACCACTTGCGTGACCAGTGATACCAGTTACGTAGCGGCAGTCCATAGCCACCATTCTACATCAAATGGGCTGTGCACTATTCGTTACTACATACGGTTCAAAAAACTATTTGTATATATTTTCAAGAGGCAATGATAGAATATTTAACTAATACATGTGAATTATAGTACAGTTCCTATTTTTGGTGTGGGAATAATCTTTGAAATTACTGAACTCATATTAATGTGACATTTACTAGCAGACGAAAGATTTTTCACAGTACTAGCTACATATATTTTTTCTATTGAAGCTAAGTATGAAACACTTAGCAGTAGTAACTTCAAATTGGTGAAAGAGGATTAATTGTTGTGGAAATTAAGCAATAATAGCAAAGTAACAATATAAAAATATTAAAAACCGTTTACAGTTAACCCAAAGAAAATATGTATTTCTCAAGAAATAACAAAACCGTTTATATGGAAACCAAATCGCAGATACCAGTTAGTAAGGACTATAATATGACGTAAATATTGTTATAACTCCTCCAAAATATATGTCAAGGTTATAAATAACATTTTTTTGTGTCGATAGTTAGTGTGAATATTTATAACACATGAGTAGTCCTTACAAAGAACTCAGAACTGATTTACACAGCTGCATGCGATGCCTCAATAGTTTCCTCATACGTATAAGGGGCAGGACTTAAAGGACACACAAGCAATTGTGACATGGCCTGGGCAACGCTACAGTCGCACTAGTGCCCTTCGTTATCCACGAACCCATTAGTTAAATAAAGCTAATAATGTTTCGGCACAGATTTGATTATGATGCCAGCATACGTCTTCATAGATGATTGTAAAAGACGCGACGTCTGTAGTTCTATATTTCCTACATAAATTGGTATTTCAACATCATCAAGCGGTTTAAGTTTAGTCACATTTTCCCTCACCGTCAGACGACAGAACGATCAATACTACAAATAAATAAACATATTCTCCGTAATAATTATTTCATACATAACGAGAGTCTCTGCGCTCAATAAATTATTATTTCACTAGTCTGAAGTATTTATCCACAATTAAATATTGGAACATTCTTTATATTGTACGTTATTTGTTATTTCGTTATTTGCGAATTATCTATGTTTAATCCACAGTGAGATTAGTATTACTGAAATTTGAAAAATAGTAACATAAAAAATATAATGAGGTCTTTATTTTCCGAATCAATATCTGATATCATTTATGTTTAGATGACAAACGGTAAAAAAGGGGCAAGAGAACGTACTCCGTCGGCATATGGCCGACATCTATGTTACAATGAGATTTTTACACCCTATTCGGGTGCGACAAAATCGATTCCCAATTCGATATGACCCTCTTGTGCTCTGGTAGTTAATAAAGAGACATATATAAAGTATTAATAAACCGTCCAAATAAATACATGTCAAATGTTCATTATAACTGCTTATGAAATAACGTTATGATATTGCATTATTTTACTTACAATAAATAATCGTGATGATTACAAAATGATGTATTGTGTAGATATTTGGTAAAAATAAAACATTCTCTCTTCAATTTCACTTATATATATAACTTCTAAGAATAAATTCTAATCATTCTAAGAAGTTCTAATAAATTGTCCTCTTATTGACATTAAATTTAGCATATCACTTGATAATTGTTATCTGTAACAATCCAAAAGATGTACGACTACTACACTGTCTTAGCTTAAATGTTGTTAAATATAATAAGCTTTATTATGTACGAAATACTTTTTATTGAAAATAAAATAACACCAACATATATCAATGAACTAAATTTTTTTATCAAAGAATGTAATTTGAAATACTTAAAATATAAAACTGTGGCTATATCGGCTGCAGTTTGACGGTGATTTTCGGTCTCACGAACGGCAGCACGAGAGAATCACGGCTATTATATTATCTCATTAGATACGCCGCGGTACCGAGCTTCTCTCTTTTCTTCTCGCCGAATAAATTCCCCTTTTCCGTCGTTGATATCTCTATTAGATTTTTGTTGGTACTTTGGTAACGAAATCACAAAATAAAAAAAACACGATTACTTTAGTAATTATACTAAGTTGTACTACATTTCAGATTTCAGTGAAATTCTTATTTACTTGATAATTAATCCTATGTTACCTTAAGAAATTCCTATTACAAATAGTTCGCGACTAGAAGTTTATTGGTGCACAACCTCGGAACGGCTTGGCTAACCGCTACACTGTAAAACTTTGTATAATTTCATAAGTCTCTTTATTAATAGCTTTGAACTTTCTTCCGTACACTTGAATGGTTGAATATTTCTTTTCAAAGAAAATAAAACTTATTACAAATACAATTTCTTTAGCTAAAATAAATTAAATAAATGTTTATCGAATACACGTACCTAAATACAATACAAATCACGCAAATCTGTACAAAAAGGTTGAGGCGCAACAAAAGAATTCGGTACACTTACAAGTAATGTAAACCAAAAAGAAAACTGGTCCCAAAAGCGTACCCTGGGGGATACTCGCGCGCTACGCCCGGCCCGATACAGACACGACGACTGGTGATTAGGCTTCTTATCCACGAGATAGCGACAGAAACTGTGCAAGACTTAACAACTAGGACCGTTTTCTTATTCCCTTCGACCAAGCATTTTCTTGCCCGCCGACTTATCTAATGCTACTGACTGTTCAGCTTAAAATTTCTATGTAATATCAACGGCTAAGTTTCGGTACTTATGAGTTTTATCAACAATAATCAAATCGAATGATGTAATTAAAATTATAATTTACTTTTCTGGAATAATTTTAAAACGTTATAATATCCAGTTTAGTATGTTATTAAACTAATTACATATTAATTGAAGACCTTGTCTGAAAAATTACGGATTTGACTTTACGACGAGTTTTTTTTACATTTGTTTTAAAATAGTTATAACTGTAGTTTTAACGCAAAAGCCCAAAGCAAGGACATCTAATAGAAGGTTTACCAAACATTATATTACATTCAAGTTCAAATATTTCTTAACTCAATTTATAATAAGGTATACAGTACAGACAGTTAAGATTATATTACACGTCAACTAACTAAACGTACGTAAATCAATGTCCGTCATTAATGAGACGTCTTATTATTGAAATATGTTGCGTACCCCTCGCTTTTTTCTACTTGATAAGTCCGGGTGACGATCGTAAATTGAAATATGATAAAGTTGGTAATAAGCCTCGGTATCGTATCGACCCTTCGACTGCATTAGCCTTCTGATTTACGTCAAGCAATTCACTGATATTTACGTGCGCATTACGTTATTTTGTTGTTTAGAGTAGTTGAAAATATCTTATATTTATATTTACATTTACATAAATATATATTATACTTAATTCAATAGGTATCAAAGTCGATGTAATTATATTCCTATCATTAATTACAAAATTGCGACTGGTACCAATCTTTATTAAAATCGATCGCTTCGCTCGCGGTAATGTAGATTCGACCTCAGGAACGCTCTTCGTTACATGAAAGGTACCATATGTCAAATCAAATAAAAAAGAAACAAATTTCACTTCACTACATAAGAAATCGATGTTAAGCTCATTGGATTTCTCAGTTCAATATAATAATACCAGTATAGATCATTATATTTCAGTCTTAAGAATTCTTTGATTTTTATTTTTAACGCATACTTTTCTCCTATCGTGTCCGAGCCTTCTATCTCAATTCCGAACTCATTGCCGATTCCAATACGTGATTCGTCGGTTCGCAAATTATTCGGTGAAAATTCACCATCTCGTTAGAATGTGCGATTCGGTCGGGAGCTGCGCGGCGAGCCAACCGCTTGATAAATTGTCTGGAATAATAATGATGAATTGCAACTACTCGGCTCCTGGTGTTGGAACTAATCTACGGAACGATTTTACTATGCAAGTAGAATCTTTTTCAGTATTACACTACGTTTAACCCAAATCAATTTTTTTTTTCGAACTAACTACGCTATTGACCAAGCAAGGTCTTAACAGCTTCACCGGACTACGTCCCAAATCGATTAATAGTTACCTGTTCCTAGGCTTATTTTCATCAATAAATAATCTATACGGAATCTTTTTAGTGGCATTATATAAATGTATATAATTATTTACATTTTAATTATAATATTCTAATTCTGACTAATATTATACATGTTAAACAGAACCACGATTGTTAAACATGTGTTTAAGTAAATTTACCAACTTATTAAATATGGTATTTAATATTCAAGAGATCGCAGAGATTTCATTAACGCGTTACTATGTAACTACAATTTCCAAATCTGAGTAGGTAAATAATATTCAAGAATCTACGTCTCGAAAAATAATTTCTAAATTAAATTTAATTTGACGTTTGGTATTATGTAGAGCTCGGAGAAATTACTTCAAATTAGCGACAAATCTATTAAGAATGGGACGTCTCGGGCCCATTTAATTAGTGACGGGGTTTTATCATCCCCTCTTTGCTTCCATTTCTTCAGAAATTCAACTGTAATACGGCCATATTGGCGAAGCTTAAATAATATTGGGCGTACCTAATAATAGAACGTCTCTTTGAAAGAAATTGTATTTTTATTTTCATACGTTTTGTAAAATTCTGTCTTCGGTATCTGGTTTGATTTCTGTCCTTTCATTAAGTGTGGTCATAAAAACTATAATGTAAAAGCGTCGTTAAATTTAAATACATTCACGCATGACATCTCTTTTGAAGACAAACACACCCAGTGTATAGTGTCAGGTTGTAAAACAAACTAATGTTAATTGTTGCTTTTACGACGACATTGCGTGTGCCGGGGTCAGATAGTTCGGAATACTGAATTAATTGTTTTATAATATTTTTCATTTAAATATGCATTGTTCAATATTCTTTGCATTTATAATATTTTATAAGATTAATGCATTCACGAATAATAATAGATTGTCCAGGTTAGATTATTCGATTTAATTATTATTGAAATTCAGTAATAACGTTGCCGATTTATATAAAATACATTAATAATAATTAAAATATTTTTAACGATTTACCGTTATTCCAACAGTTATAAGGTATTGTTTGAATAACAAATTACTAATCTATACTACTAGTATAAAGAGATAAAGTTTGATTTTTTATGTAATGGATAAATTCAATAAATACTTAACCAATTTTTACAGTAATCTACTACGTTATCATCAAATAACATGGGTTTCAATTTATCTTTAACGCAAACGAAACAGATAGCAAAAGGTAGTTAATAAAAATATGTATATATTTATTTCATGTTTGGAAGTTATCACGCAAGTTTCCTTACCATTTAAAATAGCGTTAGTGGTCCTAAATTAAAAGCAAAAATATCACTCAAATTCAATTTATACGAGTGGCTTATTCATTTGGTTATCTTGATCTGAATGTAATCATGGGTTTTTACTTGATTGATGGTTTAGCCGATCTCTTCCAATTTTACGTTTAACTAATTGACACGGAATCACATGTATCTTTAAATGATTTATATCCATTAGTTTGATGATAGTATGTTTCTATATTATTAGCGAGATATTAGATGTTATTTAACACATGCTAACTACTTAGATAAATAAGATATTATATAATTTTGCGAATCTTATCTAATTTTAGTAAATGATAAATGATTTACTTGTAAAAGAGCAATATAATAAACAGAAATATAAATGGAAATAAAATAAAATTTTGTAGCCACGCTGTAGCTATTACTAGTTTCAGCATGAATAGGTTGGCTCGTCCGGGTAGTACCACCCTCTCACAGAACACCGACGTGAAGTAACAGTGCTTGCATTGTTGCGTTTCGTTCGGCCAGTGAGAGCGCCGGAGGCCCACCTCCCTTCCCCCTTTCCCTACTCCTCCCCCCTCCCCCATACACAGGCTGGCAACGCACATGCGACTCCCCCGGTGTTGCTAGTGTCTATGGACGGTGGTGATCACTTAACATCAGGTGACCCACCAATTCGTTTGCCTCCTTTTCACATAAAAAAAAATTGCATTTGTATGAAATGCGAAAATATTTAAACGCATATAAACGATAAAACCTATGACTCTTTTTTAAAGAATACTAGCAAGCCCTCGTGACTTGGACCGCCTTAAATTGCAGTATAAAACTTTATAACAATGAATGTATTTTATTATATGGCTGGATATGAATACCATAAAACCTGAATAAAAAAAAGTTAGGTTTGCTAATTTACATTATGTTTGTTAAATCAATATTTTGCAGTTGACCGAACTCTCCTTGTAGTTTATAGGTACCTGGTACATCCAAATCTTCATTTCTTTACCATCTTCCATGGGATATATTAGTTGTTACCTTAATTTGAAATATTACTGGAATTAAAAAAAACAACTTATATCAAACAAAAACAAGTTATTTTTCTTTGTCATTTTCTCATTATTTTTTAGTTCTTATTGGTATATAATTAAAATTACTGGACTGATATTCAACAATATGTTATATATATACATAAAGCATACATAGCAACACACTACTTATAACATTGAAATTGAAAAAATGTGATATAAAAAATAAACTAGTTTCCTTAAACAAATACATGCCGAATGTAAACATAACCGTTCAACATATGGTCACATAGAGTTGCAGGTATCCTGAAGTCAGGCTCAGCAAGACATCGTCAGCGCATTTAAGCGCCAATTAATTATTAACAGACACTGAGCGCTTCCTTTGGCTCTTTGACGCGGCGACTGTATAACAATGCAGCCATGTCTAGTGATTGCTCGCTTTGCAAATTATATTATAGTGATTTACGAGGTAGTTTACTATTAAATTAATATCAGCCCACTTATTCATTGTTGAATAATAGCAGTGAAAAAATTGTACTCCAAGAATATGCTTACATAGGTTTATTTAAATAGGGAAATTTGTTTGTTATATTTAGAATAATTATAATAAAAATAAAAATTAACCTTCTATACAATAAATATAAATAGAATAATGGAGTTCTGTTATATTATATTTCCACTGGATATATTTCGGTCAAATCTTTTTTCTCAGCATTATGTCTTCAGCAATGTATTTTCTTGTTGTAGAGAAGCGGTGTGGTTCGTATGTGCAGGAGAATGAAAATAAACCGGACAACATTGTTCACCAAGAAATTTTGTAACCAAAATATGATTTACTTACAGTTTTTTTTTTGTTTTTTTCCTTACCTAAGCTATATTTATCTATATATATATATATATA
>MU158759.1:142603-278167 GCA_015888305.1 Antheraea pernyi
TATATATATATATTTAGAATATTTATAAGTCGAAGGTGTCATTATTATTAGGAGAAATATGACACTTGAGTATGTGTAAAAAACCTTTATCTTAGATAGGAACTCAGCAAACGTTGCGTTGCGTCGATTCGGTCAGTATATTCAAGATCTAATTAATTGTCTCTTCATTGTATGTTGACTCTTTGACAGAAACTTTGTAGTACTATGATTGAGTAGTGATTTCATAGTATTAACATTTATACTTGTCATCCTTGGTTCCAATTTACCCAATAAATTATCTATAATTTATACAGATAGTTTATTTTTTAGATCCAAAATTAATAAAAGGTTAGAAGTTGTACGCTGATGTCAGCCGTGTCCAATAGGTATATCCATATGTTTGTAGGTTATGTGATAAATATTAAAAAAAAAGATATACAAGTATAATTGAGTATAAATAGTTAATACTTACAATTCGGGTTACAGTTATATAGACTCATTGTTCCTCAGTGTATGTATTGGATTGTCCTTGTGTGAATCTTTTTGGTGTTTCGTATAAATAAATATATTTTTGCGTGAGGATTGAATAGGCACACTTTCAAAATCTGTTATAAAACATCACTATAATGCACGTGTATTGGATGTATAGAGTGCTTCTAAAGTGTATTTCGGCAAACATGAAGCGGGGTCGCCTTTGATGGAAGCGCCTTCTTCAATTGTCAGTTCTAAATCCAATTTTCACTTTATATTGCTAGTTTCACATGTCGAAGGGTGCACTTTAAATTGACATCCACTATAAAGTGACACTGTTCGTAATAGCGTTCCATTTTTGTGTGGTCGGCAGGGAGAATGAAATCGTATATTTCCATCTTAAACTTTGTTTTCTTACTAATATAAGCCAGGAAATAATCTATATTGCTTTTCTATTAAATTTATACAGAGGCATAAATATTCATAATACAAAACGTAATAATAAGATAACTAGCATCTGTCCGCCACTTTATACGTGTTAATTACAGTTTAAAGCTTAGTAAAATTAATCACATATGTATAATGATACTAATTCCTACACTACCATTTAATTTCAAACTAAATATAGAATATGATAACCGATAGAAGTGAAAAGTCAAAATAATTAAATAACTGTGTACTTTTTTCAATTTTTACTTTATACATAAATATGTTAAATACTTACTATTGTAGGCACTGCACAATGATTCTACAATTAAACAATTCAAATAATTATTATTGAGAACGCAATCAAAACAATGCACAGTATGCACAAAATAAACTTTTCAAGTCGTCAACATAATTTCACTTATTGCTATTACAGCATGTTGATGACGCGAAATCATAAGTTATATACTCATCCAAAAGTCAAACACGCATATGATACGGTTGAGTAAATGCAATGTATTAGTGTATATACCAGGTGTTAGGTTAGTCGCTTACAGTATTCTAATAAATGGTAGTTCATGTTCACATCTAACACATCACATCAAAACAAATACTTATAAACAACAAAAAGAACCTAAGGTAAAGTTTGTTCTAAGACTTTCAAAAGTACAAACGTAATAAACCTAGGTGCAATGACCGGTGCCGAAAGCTGTAAGAGGCGATCCGGAGTTAATAGCCTTCGATAATAAAACGGACAATGTGACAATATGATGACTTTGAGTATGACGGTCGATGGATATAAGAGTAGAGGAAGACCGAAATAGGTATGGGTGAATTGTGTGTAAAAGGTGTGAATACTGAGAGGTATAGGCGTGCGTGGAAAAGGAAAACATGTTGTGCCGACCCTACTTAAGAGGGATAAGAGTAAGAATATGATGAACAAAACGGACAATAAACCCTTTTTGTTTATTCATGCCTTTCTCACGTTCACTTTCAAGTGAAAGTGCAGTCACCCGACGGTCATTGACACTGTGCTATAAGACACGTAGAGGATTGCGTATAATTTTTGTATTTTTCTATATAATTAGGTCAAATTTAAATTAGATCGAGAATCGAGTGCAGAGTATCCTCCATAAATATTGCTACTATCTATACTTTCAGCCTGTATATGTGTACACAGGCCGCTATACTACGTGTCGCTAATCAGACGCAAGCGGTCACAAGCATGTTGAGATTACCGGTGAAGTGAACCCATAAGTTTTTCCCCTAACATTTTTTAAAATCTTTTAACCGGGCTAAAGAAGTTTTCAATACAAAAAAAAAACAATCTATATCGATGTATGTAACATCATTCTGTTACCATTTCTATTAGACTTAAGATTATTTTATTATGTACAAAGAACTCTGTATTCATGATACATTGATATTCTGTGAATTTGAACTTAAGAATCCAATTTACTGATATAGAATTTGATTTAATTTACCCTTCCAATCTGTTTTTCAAAGATAAGTTTTAGTACAAGCCGATCTTTTTACCAGCGCGCTTCTATAAAACTAGTTTGTCCAATTCGTAGATACATCTATATATTACTCTCGTGTGATTGCGTTGTGTATTTAAATATCTTAGTAATTCTTCACTTCATATTATAAATGCGTTTGTTCGTTTTTTACGATTTTACTCTTTAACTATTTAATGGATCATCGTGTAATTTTGTTTAAACATTGACAAGAATATAAAAAAAAATCTTCTCGGGAGATAGATCAAATCTATATCAACGCGAGAGAAACCGCGAGCAAAATCTAGTTTAAGTTAATACTTATCAAAGTTTAAGTTTTTTTTTTCACAAAGGCAGCTTCTGCTCTAAGGACGACATACTTGGGTGGGCCAAATAAAACAATTATTACATTGGTCGACGTGAATATACTATTGAAAATGATGAGAACAAAATTCTGTCAAAGTTTGAGCTCTTACTGTTAATATTAACAGATTCATGTTTGCTATTTTTGATAGCTTTTTTTAAATAACACAGGAAAACTATACAATCTTTAATTGAAATTTTATGACTCAATTAGGAATAAGTGATAACGGCAATACACAGGAAATTGAAAGATCTTAAAAGGGTTAAAATTTATTTGAAATCAATTACCTCAGAATAATTCGAATTTTGTAAGGATGTTTTTTCCTCATTCTGATTAGTATTTTCGCAGTAACTAGTTAGAAAAAAAATCATTTAACCCATTCTAATCACCAAATATAATCGTGGCAGATGTTACGAACGTATGACTAAACACACAAATTAAGTTAATAATAAACTCAGTAATTAATTCCAATTTAATCCAATCAAATTAAATAATACGCATCAAATTAATGCACTATGGAAAAGATAAATAACGAAATTAAGTTATTCAGGGTTTGTAAATAGTTTAAGTTGATTAAAATTAGTAACAAAATGATTACCTAAGATCTATTACGTATGGAATGTAATTTTAAGTATTTATTTTGGTGAAGTACAACATTTTTTTATATTCATTATATTGAGAATATTTTTATGAACTGTTTTTATTACACACATACTCATTTTAAGTCCGTATACTAGATATTTTGTCAAACAATAATTCTATTTATATATTTTAAATAATGTAATACAATACAGACATGATCGTCTACATATTTTATATTCTATGCGAGAGTGACGCACATTCGAAATAGAATCGAAGAAAATTGAAACAAAAGTAAATCTGACTGAATCCGTCTCCGAATCATATTTTTCCTTTTTCACAAAATCGTCCAAAAGGAATCCAGTTAAACTCCAACTGGGGTAGATTAAATTGCATTGAGCTATCCATTAACGCTTTGTCACGTTGGATAAAACTTTTATTTGTATATTTTTTTTCGTAAACCGAATATAATGTGATTTGATATTGAGATGAAATTAATAATACGGGCATGCATTCGAATAATTTAAATTACAAAGGAAACTTAAGAATCGCGCGTTCAAATTAGTTAACCTATGCGTATTTGTTATAAGTTTATAACGTACATATATATTATATATATTACTAACAGAACCAGCGGACGTTGTCTCGCGACATATTTGTGAAACGAATATATGTATGAATAGCTTAGAATAGTTTAGCTAGGTCAGTTCGGGTTTCTCAGGTAACAGCCCAAGCTGAGGTGTGCCGTGCGTCTTTGAGCGTGTTACCTAAATAAAATCGGCCTTAGTAGTCCGGTGAATCTGTGAAGACCTTGCCAGGTCAAAAGCGTAGTCAGTTCGAGAAAAAAAAAACGTCTCGCTCTGACAATAAAAAAAACTTTGACAAATTATGTACTGAAACCTTCCTCATGAAAATCCGTTCAGTAGTTTTTGAGTTTATCGTGAACAGACAGACGGATAGACGTCACAGAAGACTTTATTGTATACTATGTAATGATTATTTGTTGCAATTTTCGATATACTTAAGACTAGCTCAATGCCGTGACTTGATTATAATGAAAATGGTGTCGCTATATCGTGGACACTACATGTCTTATCTGCTTTACAGGTATTTTAGAGTTAGATATAACCCAATTTTACCCTTTAATATCCAATCTTAATCAATCCCAAATCAAGTCCAAATAAAAAGCGTAATTATATATAACCAAGACTATCGAAGTCGCGGGTAACAAAATAAAATAGTCTAAATTACTTCTTATGAGGTCAACTATCTACCATTGAAAGTCCCGTGAAAATCGGTCCAACCGTTTTGGAGACGGCACTGCAGACGAAGTCGCGGATAACAAAATAAAATAGTCAAAACAAACTGTCGTCATGTCATTAATCTCAAATACTCTGAAAAGTCCTTTATCTGTCAGTGTAAATCTTATCAAAATCGGTTCAGCCATTAACCAAATAATCCAAAAAAACAACAGACATTTTCTTTTATATGTATATATAATTATATATTAAGCTTTCAGATAAAAAAAAGGTTCGTAGTAACAACTCTATAGAGACTAACTTTGCGTAGATTTTTTTTTCTTCTAACATCTGTTTTCGTTTGCGTAACAATTTTTCCCGTTGTCACGTGGAGTTAATGAAAGAATTAGCTTTCATTACAACTGATACGGTTTCTTAAAGGGATTCTCGAATGAAGACGAAGTGCCTTCGCAACCTTTCCTATGGGCGGGGATCGATGTGTAGAGGTCGCTCATTTATCTGTGATTACTTTTCACACATACGGTTAAAATGGAATTACTAAAGTTTCGTTTTCTTAGATGATTCCATAATGATTTATTAGATAAAAAAAACGTGTGCAGTCAAGGGACACCCGTCAGAAACGAAATTCCTATTCTTCGATTCCGAATGTAATTTGATGTAAAAAATTTCATATGTATATTGCCGTCACGTAAGGATAAAGCGTTATACCACCTCCATGAGACTCTCTCTCCCTCTATCTCTGTAATCTGTATATATTTTTTTTATTTTCTATCATGTCACGAGAAACCTAGAGGAGCTCTGGCTTTCAAGTACATATTCCGGGACACATCAACAACTTCTTGGCGTTAGATTTTCAACTTGTAGGTGGTAGTTAGCCCCGCCGACTTCAAACAAATCCTACCACCGTTTTTAACGATCTTCCCGATAAAATAACGGCAGCGAACGATCAGTCCTGTCACTCCAAACAGAGCGTGTTCACGGCCACACCCGCGTAACTACAGATCACGCCGCCGTAGTCTGGGGGTAAATTTCGCTCCCGCACACCAAATTAGGCCCCCTTCCGCAGCGGCTCAAGCTTAGGTCCTTTTCCTCGGCGTGGAGCGCTTGAATGTGCTGCCTGCGCAATACAGTTACAGAAAATCAAACATCACTGCGACAACATTACACATATCACCTCCACAGACGTACACGCATACACGCTTAGACATAAAAGTGGAGCTTGCACGCTTACACTCTGAACAATAATTTGCATATTACATTCTAGGAACGCTACAAAAAATGTTTATGAAAAATAACGTTAAATGTATACAACAAAAAAACCAAAACATAAACGTTATATCGGCTATCCTCCCAAACTGCTCTATGAAAATATAACGGCGACGATAAAAACGATGGAAAAGAAACCAAACGTTGCCGATGAATTTTCCAAAGATCGTATAATAATATGCGTCCTTGTCTTACATAAGTTAGATATATTTATCTATCTTTATCTCAAGTTTTCCGTTTTATAGGCGAGTCGATAATATTTGGACCGCTCCGCATGATATGAGTGTTAAATATTTTATGATGTCCAGTGCCGACGTAAGGTTTGAAGAACGAATTCTTTGTGTTTCAAAGAACCCTATATATATTTCTATAAGTTGCTCTATTCAGTCGATGGTAGATGATTATCATTAGCGATAAATAGAACTGTTATTATTATTATAATAACCTTGTAATATGAAAACTTTGCAACGCCCGATCTCACTAAATAACTAGCTGATAATAAAACTGACAATCAGAACTGACTTTTATATAAAAACTAGTTGTGTCCGGGACTACTACGTCCGCGTAAAATTTCAATTACAAAGACAGTTTTTTTTTTCTTTTTTCGAACTGACTACGCTATTAACCCGTTAGGGTCTTTACAGCTTCACCGCACTACACTCTTGTCCATCGGCCAACAAACAACATTTGAGGAAAACTTGATATATTTTTACTAAGCCTTGTATTATAACAATTATTTATAGACTAGCTGCTACACGCGACTTCGTCAACATTTTTTATTATCTTAATGATATATTTTAAGTACCGGAAAAATATAGAGCACTAACTATACTTCATATCTAAACTTTGCTTACAAAATTTCTTTCTATACAACGTACTTCAACCACTATTTTAAAATCGTAATTTCTAAGACAGTGGTTAATAAAATCTTATGATTATATTGCGTATGCAAATCAGATTTCAAGGTCAGTATTAGATTTCTTCAAACTAGTTCTTGTGTGTCTTTTCTTTTGTGTTTTCTTATAAGTAAAATATACACATATATGAACGTGTTATATATGTAAAACATCCTATATGTTATAACAGTGTGTAAACTGTTACCTATTACTAACTATTACCATACCAAATTTCGTCAAAATCCGTTCAATAGTTTTTGTGTGAATCCCGGTTCAAACGACAGACCGACATACAGATATTTTTTTTTAAAAGTATGGAAATGTTTTTCTATCTTTGATTCTAAGCACCACCAGAGTATTTTTTCTTTAAAATTTCTAATGTACAGATTTCGTCACGTGACCCTTTTATTATATGTCCTAGAGGGTCCGGCGGACGTTGTCCTGCCTTGATAATAAAAAAAATATCCTAAAAGTCAACCGCAGCGCCACCTACCGGGTCCCATTAAAACGAAACCATTCTCGGATCCACTAGAACGCGCACACAAAATTGCATCAAAATCGGTCCAGCCGTTTAGGAGGAGTTCAGACATACACACGTATAGAAGAAATGTATATATAAAGATAGATGTGAAAAGAGTATGTTGATTTTATGAATAACTGATCCAGTAAATAATTGTGTGTCAGTTAAGATTCTTAGCACTGATTTTTGAAGCTTTAAGTCTTTGATTAATTAAATCAGAGACATGGAGGAATATCCTTTGGTGGTGATATATTTTTATGACATTTTCTATATTGCTCAAGGCGATCGCGATAATTATAAATAGTTATAAAAATTTACATAATATATTATTTAAAAACACTCGATAAACCATTAAATATAATCATTCGATTTACTTAATTACAACTCAGTTTTTTGTCACGTTTTGTCTCTTACAAACTGTCGTGGTGTAATGTCATTAATCTTAGGAGGCTGGCAGCGCAGCAAACGACCTCCCTTTAAGACCCTCCATGGGTTGGGCGCCTTGTAATATGCTTATACAGCCAGTAAAGCGAATAACTAAACACTGACAACGTACACGCCAAACACAACCTTCAATTAATTGGTATTAGGATCATTAACGCATGTCCCGGCTGCGAAGTCTTCTGACCTTTGGCTACGATAAATATGAAATAAGAAAATAAAGGAATCCCGAAGAAAAAAGCCAGTACGTAAGATGTGTTTTTTCACAAGAGCGTGTCGGTACCATTGTTAAATATATCGTCCAATCAGTATCAAGGAACGGGGAGGAATTAGCGTTTGAAAGTGAACGGCCCGAAAAAAATCCTGGTCTACCCTTTTACGCGGCGTAACGCAATAAAAAAAAAGAAATCTTATTTGAATTTGGAAGACGAATTAAAAAGGAAAATGAATTCTGCACCAATTTAAACTGGTCGAGTTTCTAGACGATTTTCGGGGATCGGTGCGGCTTAATTAATGCATTAGACTTGAAAGTCCCGACATTCGGTATAAAAGCCTATTATGTACTTTCTTTATTTATATTTCTAACTATGTCTGTGGATCCGCATACACACATACACACATTACAATGATTACTTTGTAAAATAGTGGAGTCGGTAGGATAGTAGCTTAGATTACTCCCTTGAAATTGAAATCAATGCAGCCTTTTTAGACATTAACTCAAAGAAACAAACAGAGATACTTACAAAATATATACAAGTGCCTGTTTAGTTCTCATTGATACGCAAATTATTAGCTACTCGCTAATAAAATAGCGAATGTATGGCGAAATCACAGGCAATTATTAAAATTTTATTTCCTATTATTAATTCGACTACTTTCGTTTTACTGTAGTTCATCAAATTGTATTTCCACGCTTCCTTATAAATGTGAGCTCACATGGCAAAATTTCCACTGTAATTTTTCTATAATTTATAGCTTTGATCGTTTGACCACAAAGTTATCTAATAATAAAAGGTGATGTGGCCTAAAATGATGATACAGGGTCTCAAGTAAAATTTTATATATGTGGATATAGCAACAGTCAACAACAATAACAATAATAAAAAATAGTAAACTAAACTGAAGACCTAAAACGCCGTATCACATAGAAACTTAACTTACACAATTAATAATAATTTAAAAAAATTAAATGATATAATAGTAAATACTGAGATACATTAAACTTAAAGAAAAACAAATAGAATAAGAATAAATGAAAAAGTGAAAATGAACTCAATACAACTCATGTGTACGCTATGATCTCATTATGATATTTTTCCTTTATCACAAACTCCTACTTAATATAGGGTTTGAATCTACGTGAAACAGCCGTTAAATAGCGTGAGTATTAGTAGAAGTAGTAGTTGAGTAATAATTTAATTACTTGATAAATAAATAACTTAATATTTTTTCTCCTTTTTATAGAATACAGCTCGCACGCTATAAGACCAAGCCCTTTGTCGCGGGAGATATTTGAAACATGCAGTTATAGGATACAAAGTCCACACAGACTCAAACGAATAATTTGTAGATCACACGTGTAATTGTCTTATGTTGGATTTGAAAGAATAACAGTCAAAGCAACGTCAGCGCTAAGGTGACAACCTTAGCGTATCAGTACAGTAAATGCTGTATTGCTTTTTTTATTTTATTTTATTGTAGCACTGCAAAATGACTGCTCTGTGCTGATGGTAAGCACAGTACAATCCAAAAACAATGGCGATCACCGAGTGACACACTGTCCATCGCCGGTCGCCGCTGTCATGCCGGCCTGCAATAGCTGGATATGCACAGGCTGATCCCGAAACGCAACCTGCAGAAGCGAATCACTATGACGGGCTTTTTCGCCATATGGTGGTTGCGACCCAGTCAGGCTGTAGAACCCTACCACCCCGCTGTCGCCATTGCCTCGTTCGTTAATCAGCAGGGTGCATCACGTACAGATGAGGTTGGCTGGAGTGTCTCAAGTCTTAGATGTTATTCGATACCCCTTACACCCCAAAATTGTATCATACTGTTACTTTATAGAAAGCTCAAATTTTATCGAAGGTGAAGGCATGTTTCTTATATGATATCCAAGTCTTTGAAGACATAACATCATTCAAAACGTATTAACGATCCGGTCAGTATTGTTTTGTATTAAAAAATGTAAAAAACTTAAATTTTGACCGATAGTTGTGGAATTAAGATAGTCTATTAAACGTCTTATTTATATATTTACATATCTACTTTTTGAGTTTACACAATTTTGTGTTTTCTATGAAATTATGCAGATATCTATATATACACATTTTGAGAATTATACAGTATGATATCGTTACGTATAGTTCCATTTGCCGGTCAGAGGAAAACATGCTCTTATACACAGTAACGAAATGAGATAAATAATGTATCTAGGTGTTTCGTTCACTGCATTTATCTACCCATAAGCCGACCCGTAGTAATAAGATTTACATCAAAAAACTTTTGTTACGTTTTGTTAGCTGTTTAGTTTTTTTTTATTGTAGCACGGCACAATGACTGCACTGTGCCTGATGGTAAGCACAGTACAATCCAAAAACAACGGCGACCACCGAGTGACACACTATCCATCGTTGGTCGCCGCTGTCATGCCGGCTTGCGAAAAGCTAGATATGCACAGGCTGATCCCGAAACGCGACCCGCAGAAGCGAATCACTATGACGGGCTCTTTATTATACGGGCTTATAATTATGTTACCTAATATTTTTCAAATTCTTTACGAAAAGGAACAAATTTATTTAAATACAAGCTGTACATAATTTTATTTTTTCTCTTGTCATCATTTCTAAAACTATGTTCAAATAATAAATAACAAACATATATACAAATTTCAGTTTAGAATAATACTTAATTTGAATTTATAAAATATCAATTAAAATTGTCGACAGCTTTATCAATCGAGGAATTAATTATATACACTTTCCATGTACAAAGTTTCATAAAAAACGGTCATATTGTTTTTGTTTGTTAGTCATGAAACACAGAGATGATTTTTTAATGACATAACTACAGATCTGTTGACACATCAAAATGAAGGATATACGCTAATCCGTTGAATTATGGTTATAAAGTATAATAATAAAACACGTAATAAGTGTAACTCCGGAAATAGTCATTACAATATTCAAATAGTTTATAGTATCAAAATAAAACATAGTATACACACCCTTTTATAACCCCGCGGTAAGCATTTAGGCTTCGAAAACACTGTAAATTATGAGAGCTCAATTTATACACGCAATAACAATGTATAAAATGATCCGTTCTGTGTGACCGTATGAACAACGCGATTTTCCCAATAATAAATTATATTCCTTGTCCGCTTACGTCGGGTTAACCGGCATTTATAAACTACCCCGGTAATTTATAACTATTACCCCACCGATCACGTGATATCACTTTATAGCGTATTCAACCGGTAAATATGAGAGAAGCGGGCAATAATATTCACCCGTATGAAGTGTATATTACGAATTAAGTATTGCCTACACGTAGAGAATCGAAGCTATACAACGATTATAAATATATTGGAGAAATTCGAGTTGGGATTGAAACTTTTTTAAACAATAAGGTACGATTTTAAATATTTAGAGAAAATAATAGACATAGCCATCTTTTATATATTCAATATATCCATTTTACAATTGACTACCGCGTATATTTCATAGTATTATTTGTAAATATAATCATAAATTTACAATACTATAGCTGGCGATAGGTGACCAAAATATAGATATAATTACGGAGAACATATACCTACACGACAGCCACCAAGATTTAAGAAGTTCGTAATACAATTTGAAAACATATAGTAATTTGTTATATTTCAGAAATTAAAAAAGGCTGTATAAATAACCTAAAAAAAGTTTTGTAATAGGAAAACAAATGCATTGATTTAAAATGTCATTTTATAGACAAAACAATATTTCTATTAAAAAATTACTCTCAACCATAATCAAGTGCCGGAGCAATTAGCCCAACAATTGTGTTTGACAAGATCGCGACAACCATACAACAGATATAATGCCCGCTTTAGTGGGAAACTACATATTATATATGTAACGTTACCATTTTTGGTGTCGAAATTATATATTTAGAATTTTTATTTAGTACTAACACAGGTGTATGACATGGTGATGAATCTAAATAAAGCTAACGAAGTTTGTAGGCAGTAAGTAAAATGTTGCTTTGTTGTTTTTGTAAGTTAGTATTATAGATATTATAAAAATAGATAACGAATTATGTCACTTTGTTTTCTTTTGTATACGTTTTCGGTTGAAGCTATTGGGTCAATGATTTTGATTCTTTTGGTATTTAAATATGAACCATGTTTTATTTGATATGCACGTAACAAAAATGCTGCATTAGTAAATAGTATTCAGGTAATTTGTTTTACGTTTCATTTTATTGCAGCAACAGATATTCCAATTATATTTTTATGAAATTATAATTTTAAATTTGCTCATCATCGGAGCGCCACAAGATCCTTCTTACCTATACAGCACTACAACTACGTACTTAATGTAATCGCGCTCAATATCCTTTGTTCACTTTCAGACTCATTAAAAAGGCGATGCAATTTAATGAGTTGATAGTGTGCGTTAACCCTCCGCTACGTTTGCAAATATCGCTGCTAAGTGACATTCTATTATTGTCCTTAACTCGTATACTATAAGGTTGAAATTTAGTTGTGTTTTTGTGATGAAGTATTGGTATGTAGGGGTCGAAGATTAGTGGCACACGCCTACCCGCCGGAGCGCTGAGCGGCTGATGGCGCCCAAGAGTGTAGTTACAATTAGACCGGTGCCCACAATGAAGTGATGCCCGCGTAATGTTGCCCCTTGTCTTTGTATGTTGATTGTGCACGAAAGAGCTCTGTGTTTAACTATACAATTATGAATAGACAGACAGTTGATAAGAAATCGTTACTAAAATAATTAATCGACTTAAAGGTCATGGTAACAGATTCGAGCCACCTCGGCATTACGTAATGTGCGTCTTCTACCATTTGAATGACTGTAAAAAGGTGTTGAATCCTCTGCTCGCTCTGGTAACAAAACTCTAGTCCCACTGCTTTATAGTAATTTCTACCTCAGAATGAACAACAAAGTTTTCAGTATCATAACTTTATTGTACCGCGATGCTGTGATCACTAGATTACTTAAGCAAAACGTGAAGAGAAATTTATAGAGACTTGAAGGAATGCGAAGATTGGTAATTGTTTGTTGATGAGTCAGTGGAGGCGGCTGTTTTGTTTATTAAACTGTTTCTATCGCCAACTTAGTGCTGATAATTTCCGATGGAAAGGACGAACTAGAATCCTATCTACTCTACTTCCATATGACTTCTAAGATTACAAATCAACCATTGTTTCTATCATACTGCAATCGACGTACACGCAACGAAATATAAACACTCCGTCTTCCAAAAAATCATAATGTTGCTACCAGATTATTAAAGCATCTTGTTACTAAGTTATTGGCATTTCATTACAATAATTAATATATTTTGTATAGCATTTTAGTCTACACTTTATGTTGTAAGCAATTGATTTAAGCTTGTAATGTGCTAGATATAGAAAAGGTAAAGTTCCTTTGGTACAACTGCGAGAACGCACAGATAGATTTGTAGCAGATTTTTTTAATAAAATAGAGCGGGTAATGAGAAATAGAATGTGTTCAATCATAAACACGTATATCATGTTTTCTTAAGGTTTTTGAGGTTATACTTCTTTAGGCGCGTTAGGCAAAAATTATGAGAGTATTTTTTTACGATGCGCGCGCATACAGTCACGAAAAACCGACACCCTGAAGTTATTACGATGCGCGGGCACATCGTCACGAAATCCGACACCCTGAAGTTATTACGATGCGCGCGCACACCGTCACGAAAAACCGACATCCTGAAGTTAGCTATTGTCAAATTTTTTTATTGTTGGTGTCGTTTTTTCTACAAACGTAGAATAAGGCGAAAGATAAAAAATTTGAAAAGATTTTTATATTGTTACGCCTAAGAAGTATAACTTCTAACGCGTGTACATAGGTACACACACACTTTTTTATTTAACGAACATTTAGATACTGTTTTGAATTTAAATCCATTGTGACTATTAGATTCCTATGTACGCTACCATTGAGCTATGAGCACTTTAACATTTAAAATGCAGGCAAAATTAAATTCACAATTAAAATACGTTCACAGTAATATACGATCTTTATTTTATCACCGAAACTGACATATACTATTTATAAATATAGATTTCATGTATCAAGTGTGCTTATGACCACACGATAGAAGTGAAAACTAATAATAAATACCTACGTACAATATATAACACTTGGGATACTACAGTGATTATATACTACTATCTATGTTAGACAGCGAACTTGGTTGATTACGACGGGAGTCGACTATACACGATTCAGTACGTCACAGACCTAAGCGCACTTGATGTCGAGTCTAGCCGAGTAAACCCGATTCAGCGTCACTTTTCCAAACGTGACTGTTCACTTTCGTTCACTATTCAATGCGCCTAAATAAGTTTTTAATTGAAAAAAATTGAGACGTCATGGGACGCCTGGCAGATGTAAAACATCGAAATTGTTTTGTATAAGTTCTATGCATAAAAGAACAGATTACGACAGGAATCAGCTATGGCATAATGAAAAGATAAAGCGTTTCAAATTTTGTTCCATAAAATAATGACTGTTTTTATTTATTTTATTACGTAAATATTCATTTTTAATAAATACAAAAATTCAAAGAAATCACCGTTAGGCGCAGCCGCGGTGTGTTTGGCGGCATTTAACAAAAGGCGTTAGGTCGACGGCGCGTGCCGCGTAACACTAGTAGAACGAGTGGCCGAAAAACAATTTGAATCTTATGTTTATAAAGATAGGGTTGCAAATGTTTTTCAGTGTTTTGTTAATAATGCAAAGTTCGTGTTTTGCGTCGTCACGTCTCACCATACCAACAATCAGGTTTACCCCCGCCTATTATAAAAATATTTAAAATTTTGTGGAAAAATCTAGTGATCTTATCAATAGGGGGTAGGGTACCTTTACTTCGTGCCTGTAGTATAAATAGTGGGGAGCAAAGGCGCTTACAAGCCGCGAGCGATTGCCCCGTCTCTACCAGTCGGTATATTGGCAATTGGAAACTACTCGGCTCCGAGAGCACAAGCGCTTTTAGATTTGAAAGAGTACGTTATATAGTATAGAGAAAACTTTTACATACTTCACCCGTCATTGATGCTTTATGGAATTGAAATAATGTAGACAGGCATTTACAAAAAAAGACGTTTTTTAGAACCTTTAATGTACTTATAATGATTTTAAATATGTAATAAGTAATTATGGATCGTTCATTTCTCTTTAAGACAATTAATTTTTGTAAGATGTGAAGCATCTGCCTATAGTTTTACAATTGAATTGGATTTAGATATTTTTTGAAGTGAAAATATTTTTTGGCGCGTCGAGTGGCATATTATTGGCAAGAGATAAACTGATGATTTCGCGTCAGATGACGTCAACGACGCATAGTATAGCAGCCTATGTACATCTAATATTAAGATTAATTAATAAAATGTATATAATTGTTTTTCGGAGTGCCAATAGATGTGAAAACCAGACCAATGTCAATAATTACAATATATAAACTATGAAATTCAAATAATATACCCTATAATTTAAAAAATAAAAAGAGAACACAGTTATTTCATTGTTTTAAGTTTTCACTTCTATCGGCAGTTCCTATACCTAATAGTATAATAGCATAATTTGAAATATTCATTATTAAAGATACAATTGAGTTTAAAAATTGTTTCATTTGTGAATTACATAAACAAACAACCTAACGAAATTTTTTTTGTTTTGTTTACATTATAATATATCAATTTATCTGGAAATTGGTACATACAGACTTTTAAATCTATTAGTTTCATCGTTGCCCGCATTATCTGAATCTTGCACGTGTACTATGGCCGGCTATGAAAAGGCGAGGTTTTATCGCGTTTCCATGACAACGCGGCAACGGCGGGATGCCGCGTCGCCCGCGATACCCTCCTCGCACTCGGCGCATTGGAAAAACTACTACAGTGCTTTATATTTACTGCCTCTCGATATGTATACATATTAACCTTACACATAAATATGGGTTATGGGAAGAGAACGTTATTGTGTATTACGGATATAGAATCCATGTGAAATAGTTTGTATAAATATTGTCTTATTCTTTAGATCATTAAGTTTTATTTGGGAAAAAATACGTATAGGAAATTGTTACCATATCATTCTTAAACTTCTTAAATACCTTATAAAACCTTAAATAATTCTGGTCTATATTTTACCTCGATTAAGCACGACTATTAAACGGCAACATATATAAAGCATTAAAAAAATACATAACTATGTAAATCTATATGTCACGTGTGTATTTGTGTATATTTATTTTTGAAATAACATAAAAAGGCGTAAATTTTATATTGCACTGAAACTAAATATTAAGGATTCCCCTAAGTTTTTTTTTAAATCAAGTAAAGACATTATTGGTAAAGGTTGTTAAACATATTTAAATATATAAAAAAAAAGCCGTCACGGGTCACCTGGCAGATTTGAAACACATGTGTACCGTAGTAAACCACACTGTATACACTATAGGTATGTGAGTTCAGAGAGATTCAAGAGTTCAAGAGAGATTGCGCACCGTCGCTTGCGCATGGCATTTCGTCGCCACGTCGAGACGCCACGCCAACAATCATGTATACCCTCGCTATAGATGTTTCACATCAACAACATTATAAAAAGGCAGAAGACGCTAATAGTAAGCTATAAATAAAATTATAATTTAACTTAGTTGTATAATAAGAATATATATTTATAAGCCCTTATTAATGATAGATATAAATATGAACGTGTTTGTTTGTTTGTTACACTGTCATGCCTTAAGTACTCTACCGAATATATTGAAATTTTGTATACAGGTTGTCCGGTATACAGGAATGGCCATAGAGTTTTTTTTTTACAAAAAAAATTAGTGATTTCGAAGAATAAGTGTAATGTACATTAACACTGGCAAAGTCGCGGGCATAATCTATTGTAATATAATTTGAGATCTGCAATTTTATGGCTATGCAAGTAATTTATGTTACACTATTTAACGACAATAGAAATCGTTCAATTATAAGGGCATGTTTGCATCAACGGGGCAGGGGCGCAGTTAACCCTTGAATTCGGTACATACTGAAATATTAACGCCTCGTGTGGAAGCACGCGGAAAAACAAAGTCGAAAACTGGCACCGTTATGGGCCCGTCGCGTGTTACACAAAGATTATGATTCTGTTCTATTTTAAGTACAGAGGGGGCACTTCTAACATATCTGATAGGTAACGAAAACGTCTCTGTAGGTAAATACGTGTATGCCATAAACTGTATTAAAACTTTTTGAAGTTATACTTCTTTTGGCGCGTTAGGGAAAAATTATGAGAGTAATTTTTTACGATGCGCGCGCACACTGTCACGAAAAACCGACATCCTGAAGTTAGCTATAGTCAACTTTTTCTATTGTTAGTGCGTTTTTTCTACATACGTAGAATAAGGCGAGTGATAAAAATTTTGAAAAGATTTTTATCTTGTTACGCCAAAGAAGTATAACTTCTAACGCGTGTTCATAAGTACACACACACTTTTTTGACAATAAACGTATATGTCATAATAATTTACAATCGTCATATGTCTTTTAAAGAGATTTTTTACTACAAAAAACGTTACTAAAACATACCTCTTAGCGCATACACTTTATTACATTTATTTTTAAATTGTATGTATATACGATATTATTGTTAAACATTAAATCTTAATTTCCCTTTTTATTAGAAGACGACAGCTTTTACTCTTAAAAATGAAATAGGGTTTATGACATTAAAACCTTTGCGGTGTTTTTACAAAAAAGTTAAATACGTATTGAACTTTGGCTTTAAAAAGGTGTCATATTAAATGCACCGCGGTCGCTAAATGTTCGCCATCTTGCTTTTTTGTCTCGCTTTGGTTACATTAGGTTAGATTTGTGAAAAACGACAACGCGAACTTGCCTCGGGCGAATGCGGTACATTTATTAGGAAACTTTTCTAAACCAAGTATTTAATACGTTTTTTTTTTGTAATAACACGGTTGTTGTTTATATGTTCATTAAAAAATATGAATATTACGAGATAAAATACCACAAACAATACGTTGTCCAAACAAAAGGTTCATTAGTTATTTATTGATCCAATTTTATAAAAATATCAAATATTTTGTCTGTTAGCTTACAGGCAAGACAACTGATTGTACACATTCAATTGAATGTTGTCAAATCATAAGACTGAAATAATTATATGTTATTAAAATCGTTTTTTTATTGTGGTATTTATTGTAATTTCGTATCTAATTATTAATATTGTTATCATATTTTCTTTTTATTTTCTTTATTTACTTTTATGTTAAACTAGCAAAGGATTGACTTAAATAACATATGATGATTGAAGCAATCGAAACCAAATTAAAAGTATTATGTGTTGCAATGAAATGAATGAAGTTGGAAATAAACATCGAATCACGTCATAACCATAAAATATAAGATATTTTGCCGTTTTTAATAGAAATCGTTAGGTAATAATAATTGAATATTTGTACCTAAATATCTAGTAATAATTATGTCGTATTTATTTATATGGTAAACTTTTTAATTACTGACTTGACTGACATTGAAAGTATTTGGAAGTCGAAGAATGTAGGTGAAATTTCTATAAATCGAGAGTTATTTATCTAATAAGAAATTGAACTTCGTACCTGCATAATCTTTGTCGTCCGCATGGCGTGTCGGTATTGAGTGGTGGCAGAGGGGGCGTACTTTGGGGAGTCGATGCCGGCCCTGGGGACCGCCTCCCGAGGGACGATGGCCCGAGGGGCGAACGGGCGGGGGACGAAAGGTTAAAAGGGAAAAGTTATAAGGACCGCTTGTTGGCGGATCGCGCTTTCCTAGTTTGATTTTCGAATGAGATATACCGGGTTTCCTAATAGATGAGCGGGTGACGTGATAATCTTCTATTTACGTTTTTATTTACCTGTAACTTTCTTAATCTACATTTGCTATCTTATTATAAAATTAAGTTATTGCTTAATAATTTTATATATATCTAATGGCTCGCTTTAATAACTATAATACGACTGGCACGGCATGTAAGTATATTACATTCCAAATACAGTGTCGGCTGGTAAGGGAGGAGCATCAGTCATCAGGCGACATTCACATACTATCTGATAAAAATCAAGGAAAAATGTCTCCAGATAACAAATATACACAGTCCACCTATATTATACATACACATAGCAAATATGTTCGACACAATACACAATGATTGATCCTGAAAAACTAATCGCAAATATGATAATTTATTTCTATGGTTTAATTGTTATTGGAAATGTAGTAAATAACTATCCAGATAGACTCAATAATATAACAGTCTTTGCAATTAATTCGCGATATCCGTGTTTACAGGTACCTATAACACTGAGCTACACATGGCTTAGTTTTTTAATACTTCTATACTTACTTACCTGTTTTGTTTCTTTCTAGTATTATACGTAGATTGTCTGGATTTAATTTATTTAGAAATATAATTAAAATAAGAAAAAAAATATTGACAACTAAGAAAAACAATATTTAAAAATTTTGTGTATATATATAAGTATAGATTAAAATGTAATAAATGATTTACAAAGAGACCAACTTTTTTACGTTTATTCAAAGCATATCCGATGCAAATAAACATAGGTATTCGTTGTATGTCGACGTAGAGTAGTGTGGGGCGGGTGGCATACAAGTGTTCCGACTTAGAAGAGGGCGACCTACGCCTCACTTCCCCACCGCGACTTAATGCCGCACTAGATTTTTTTCATCGAATAGTAAGAGGTGTATCACGTGAAGGAAGATAAAAGATAAAACTATTAATTTATATACGTTATATAGAATTAAATTTATATTTTTAGTCTATTTGCAAATATATTAAAGCTTTTGAGAAAGTTAAATATCGTGATAAGAACATAGAATGCTATGAAGATCCGTCGCCAAGAACCTATTGGTGCATTCTGACATCTGTGCCATCTTAGACGACACTGTATTTTGATACTACGGTAAACCAAGCAAACATGATCCATGCGAAAAACTCTCACGTTTTTAAATTTGCCGCGAATTTGATCGAAACAGGTCAGTGACACTAGTATTGCTTCGATGTAAACTTCGATCGGCAATAACTGATAGAAGGATGTAAACAACATAGTGCTGGTTTTTATATGCATTAGTGAGAAAAAGCGGAAATGGTTTGTACAACTGTGAATTTGTTTTGGATCTGCTGTCACATAGAATTATAGTATTTGTTCGGTAGAACATAGTTTATCTAAAATTTTGTACAAAAGCTAACCTCTTTAAACTTTTGTTTAGCAACACTTACGTATCGTTTTTGTTTTTTCATTTGTTTCCAAATGGGGCACGTTATATTGAAAATTGTGATCAAATGCTAATTACTTATAAAGAATTAAGAATAATCTTATTCACAACCAAACTATGAAGCATTTTATCCTCACAACATTGCAAAAATGATATTGGTAATAAAAATAATACTAAATAAAAAGTGTGACTTTATGCCCAACGTTTGCAATTGACAATAAACGATAACAGTAAATATTTATTGTAATGTGAAACGATGACAAAATTCTTCACTGAACTATATCATAAGAAAATACCCTTGACCTATTTCCGTTGGGACTAGACCGGTCAACACTCTTCAATAACAAAAAAACATTTATCATAGTAGAAATTATATTTTTGTGCAGAAAAAATGATTTTATTTGATACAATACCCATTTTTACTTATGTATAATGAAGTTTCCACCAATAAGTGACTCCAATTGTTTAATTTCATATAGATAAAAAGTATCTTCCTGCAGATCTTACAAGATAAGCGGATTAACAGATATTAATAGCATACATTGCTCTTTAATGCACGGTGCGTGGAAGTTTAAGTATTTTTTCCAATATCTAAAGCACAGGGTATATCTAAACGTGATTGAATTGAAAGACCCGAAAGTTTGATCTTAGATTTACGTCCACCTTAGCCAACTGCCATATATTACTGATATTTTGTTTATAGCCTGTCAATTTTGGAATATCAAACTCTCTGTGTACAAGATTTTTTTTTCATCAGCTAAGAATCATTTTTTAAGAGTATTATAGCCAAGCAGCAGTTCGCAGCTTCTTCAGCTTCTACGGCAATATATATAGATTTGAACTATCCCTCGGAAAGTCGTGAATAGTACATTTTCTGTATGAAATGATTCCTAAAACTTGTCATTGATATTTTATTGATTACCTATTAATATCTCAATAATGCAAATGCCAATCCTCTGTATAGAATTTCAACAAAATAAATTAAAACGTTTGAGAATTAAATACATTTTTAGTTTTTTAAATAAAACATTTAATTAATATTAATAGTATTTTTACCGGAGATTTTTTTTAATTACGAATGTCGTGTAATTTTTTTATCACGATCGGCTGGAAAAAATAAAAAAATGTTTTTTTTGTAACAGATAAACAGTAATAAAATCCGCCATTGCGTAAATACGCATAATGTGTAAATAAATAAAATATTTCAAGAATTATAATCTATTGAAGATCGATATAATCTTTTTATGTAAAATGTTTCATAAAAATCGGTTAAACATATTGATTACAGATTGGGTTCATCTGGACATATATAAAAAGAATAGTTGCTTTTATAATATAGTATACCTATAACAAAATTTAGGATAAAGTTACTGTACATTTTTATACATAGATATTTAAATTTAGAAAACAACTTGAATAGCGAAAGTGCATGCACTAAAAGAGGCTGAACTGAGGTTCGGCCGTTATGTCATCCTTGAACTATTTGCCATTTCGGCTGAGTGCCTTGTACGTTTGCCACAAAGCTCGGTGAATCTGTTAACACCTCTCTAGCCAACAACGTTAATGAATACGAAAAAAAGTAAGTCCCATCTTTAGATTTTGAGCATCGCTTTTGTATTCATTAGCAGGCTGACTTTTGTAAGCAATTTTACTTGATGTTAAACTACAAGATATTTAAAATAACATTTTTTTTAACGTGGGAAAATCCCTTATGGATACGCCACCCATCCTTCGTATTGAATGCACCGCAGTCGCTGAATGTTCGCCATCTTCCTCTTTTGTCTCGCTTTGGTTAGGTAAGGTTAGACTTGCGAAAAACGATAACGCCATCTTAACCCGGGCGAGCGCGGTGCATTTAGTACGAAACTTTTTAAAGCAAGTATTCAATACGTATTTAACTTTTTTGTAATAACACCGTTAAAGTATATAAAAAAAATGCTCAAACGTAAAGTCGTTCAGTTTGAATGGAGAGATAAGCTCTTCCGCCTATATAAGGGCATTGATAGTAAACATTTCGGCGGCGAGGGATGAAAAGCGAGGGTAGTTTTTACGAGGTAAACAAGGAGTATTATACTGAAACCATAGGTAAACATTACGGAAAATTCTTTGTAAGGTTTATTCTATACAGTTACATACAGCATTATTTTGAATGTAACATGTTATCAAATATTTTTTGTTAAAACAAAATAAAATTGTATATCATAGGAGGCAAAGGAGGATCACCTGATATTAAGTGATCACCGCCGTCCATAGTCACTAGCAACACCAGGGGAATCTCAAGTGCGTTGCCAGCCTGTGTAAGGGATGAAGAGGGAAGGAGTAGGGGGAGTGGGGAGGGGAGGGGAGAAGATAGGGAAGGGAAGGTAGGTCTCCGGCGTTCCCATTGACCGAACGAAACGCAACAATGCAAGCACTGTTACTTCACGTCGGTTTTCTATGAGGGTGGTAGTACCCCGAGCGAGCCGACCCATTCATGTTGAACCCAGTAATATCTTCAGCTTACCACCTACAAATAAAATAAAGAGGAAAAAAATGATTTATTAGATAATATTGTAATACTGTTAATTATTTATAATTTTTGTAAATCTAAATAACTCATTATTCATTGTGTTTTTAATTTTACTTATTATACTTTAGAAAGTTGTCAGAAGTGACTTATTTCTTTTGAAATCAAAATATATGGTGATTTATTGACATAACATATGTATATATAAGTATGTAAGAGGAATATAAAAATAAATCTTTTTGATACATACAATCTATAAATAAACTATACGTTCACTAAACAGTGAACCCCATGGGCTATACATTCTATTTACGGAGCGACCATAATTTTTCGGCTTACCGGTGACCGTACAAGACCGATACTTGCGGATAACGTGGTTGTCAGGTTGCCCCTTACTACTGTATTAATGGTTAAGGTTTTACGTGTCCAAGAAGGCTATTACGATTCCTTCGCTGTGTCGAAACAAAAGACATGTAGTAATAGGTGTTTAGAAAATATTTGAAGTTTGATTTCAAGTTATTTCATACAGTTATCCTTTGTTTATCTGACATACCCGCTACTTATTGAATCTCGTATTAATGTTCAAAATATATAATTATCTAAGTTAGGTATAAAATCTTACGTAATTTGCAGGTTATTATCGTTTATTACCATATAAGCTAAAAATATATAGTATGATTAGATAAAAGTTAGATAAAGTAGTTAAGAAGAATATATTTGGCATATCTCGCTTACACTTCTCGGGTAAACATCTTGAAACGGTAAAAATAAAATTTCCATTCATTCCCGGAGACCGCCGTTTGACAGCGGCACAAGCTCCTAACTCGCAATATTGTGACATAAGGTGTTTAACATAAATAATGCGGCAACAGATGTGCTGTGCCCGCGGCAGAGCAAATACATTCGCGCGGCAACAACCGACGCGACGTTCGTGTTCGGTTCGTAATACGGATTACTTTAGAGATCATACGTACAACTTCTCTATTATTGTGCAGTGTACACGTTATAAATAATATACTTGCAGGAAATATGCAACTTGCCTTTTTCATAAATATTATATTTAGTATAAAATTTGTTGTCTGTAAAGTCGGTTTACGGACGACCATTTTACGTGATAACGACTTTGAAATGAATTATTCTATATATAGTCCGGTGAAGCCGTGAAGACCTTGCCAGGTCAATAGCGAAGTCAGTTCGAGAAAAAATAATATTCCATACATATATGCCACAAGCCAAACGCTTTTGCCAATCGCGCCTCTCTATGACTTGTTCCACGCTTTTTCTTGCACGCTCGGCTCAGGCGGAACGTGACAATGAGTCATACTTTTTTGTGCCTGCAGTCAGCGTTCATCGATTTATAAGACGTTATTACGTCAAAAAGTCTCGTGAGTTAGGAAAAGTTAGTAATAATAATAATAAGTATAACGTTATCCCCGTTTTTGTACAGTTTTACAAGTTATTGTATTTATATAAATAAATTATTTTATTGATTAGTGTTTGTTGTATCCACTCCTCTAAGATATGTCTGTTGGCACCGTTATATTCGGTGGTGTGGCATCGCCGTTGCCTCGGGCTATGTAAAATATTTCTGCTAAAGCATTCATCGTGATCGCCCGATCGTACGTTCAACATTACGCGCCGTCCAACTTAGCGTGACACTTTGTATATTCCTTACAACATCGATGAAAAGATCAACATACGGTGGATATGTGTGAAAGTGTAATGGCCAAGTTCAACTATTGTGTGTAATCCGATATAACGATAGTTGGTCCAATAGAAGCTTCTGTTAGAAATAGTTTGATTTTGTAAATTGTCTTGTGCTTAGAAAGCATAAGAGAACTCGTCATTTAACTGATAAAAATAAACTTTTATCTCTTTAGTGCAGTATTTGTAGAGTTTAAAATTCAATTTTTTCTTGCCAGATCGTTTCTGTCAGTATTCGCAAGATTTGAAAAGTACCTATTCATTAGGGAAATATCTTTTATATTAATTTTTTCTATCTCTTTAAAGTTAATTTTTTGTGTTATAACGTATAACTGTAGAACTTAACCTTTAACCGTAGATAAAATTATTCGTTTTTGTGGATGTAAACTATATGTCCAGATAATCTAATGTACAAGGATTTAAACCACAGTGGGCTCAATATCGGATAAAGGTAACTTTACTTAATTGCCTTGGACGAATTAACCATGATCAGATCTGACTACAAGGTGATTATTTTAAACTACTTTTTGCTCGCGACTTATCTTGTATTAATGTAGTTTTCAGTTATCCCCCGTGAACAGTGTATTTTCTTTATAAAAAGTGCTCTATGTCCTTTCCTATATATTTGACATGTACACAAAATTTCATGATAATTGGTTGATTAGTTAAGGCGTGAATACAAACAAACATACATTCATATGAATTAATTCAGGCCTTATTCGTTTTGTTAAGAAACTGGCATATGAGTAGTACGGAGCAAATAAATATCGAGAAATAATATGCATTAAATTTTACTTTATGTTATTGGAAGCAAACGAACAAGTGGGTCACCTGATGTTAAGTGATCACCAACGTCCATGGACACTAACAACACCAGTGGAGTCGAAAGTGCGTTGCCACCCTTTGGGGAGAAGGGTTAGGAGAGGGAGAAGGAGAGGAGAGAGGAGAGGGGAGGGGAGGTGGGCCTCCGGCGCTCTCACTGACCGAACGAAACACAACAATGCAAGCACTGTTACTTCACGTCGGTTTTCTATGAGAGGGTGGTACTACCCCGGACGAGCCGACCCATTCATGCTGAAACCAGTAATAGTTTCAGCGTGGCTCTACCACCTAAAAATCATTATTTTATGGTCTAATTACTCCCATGGGATCGTCTGAAAAAAATTAAATACATGTCCACCTTTTTAAAACTGTGGCGACCCCTTCAATCTAATAAATCTTTAATGCGCAATTTAATTCGCACCGATTTCTTCTGTTGTTCTCCAGCCAGCATTTGTATTTGATCATATAAAAGATTTTTTTTAAACCAAAAATGTGTTTCAAATGGTAGAGAAACCAAAAAAACACTGCAAGCTTTCACACTTCGCGTCGCCCAAATCGCTACTAAACGCGACAAAAAATACATGAAGATTTAACGTAAGAGCGGAAACTACAAATTTGTGAACACAAGAAACAAATTAGTACTTAAAGTAAGCGATCGTCTTTTACCGAAGTGGAAACATCCGGCCCTTGGACATTAAATTGTTGAAATGTGTTGTGTTGAATTGGTTTTTTTTTTAAATATTTGACAACATAAATTGAGTCCTAAAGTTTGTAATTAATATCGTTTAATGGGTATTTTAGACATGATTTGTGAGAATTTACTATTGTTTTTTTTTCTTGTTTCGTAGTTCAACGTAATCGTATGTAACCTTAGCTAGGTAAAAACTAGAAAATTCTGTGAACTACAAAAACACCAGCTTGTAAGTCAGTTAAGTCTTCCGTAATTGAGAGCTCAAATTTATTTTCTGATTTAAACCCAGCTGCTAAAAACGGTTTAATAGTGCTAAAACCCAACTATCTTTACTTTGAATTACTTAAAGGAATATAATCTGAATTTTATATTAACTTCATGTTTTCATACTTGTTTTTTTTTCGAACTGACTACGCTATTGCCCTAGCAAGGTCTTAACAGCTTCACCGGACTACTTCATACTTGGCCTTTTTTTTTCTCGAACTGACTACGCTATTGACCCGGCAGGGTCTTCACAGCTTCACCGGACTACTTCATACTTGGCTGTTGTTGCGAATCTGTACTCTTATAAGAATGACACGTGCCTTTAAAGGGCATAAGAAAGATTGACTAATAAATAATTATTATATTATATTTAGCATTTAATTTTGGTGTAGATTCTTAGAAAAATATAACACATTAACAACGCAAAAACGTTATAGTATTTTAATGGGACTCACTCCTCATCTGTAATTCGAATACGGTCGCGTACTGATTTATGCGTCCGCATCATTTGCATCGTATTATCTGTTCACACGACTGTTTTTCGATATTGTTCTTTATTGCTTTACACCATGACTTTAATTTTTTTTATTGTCATAGTAAAAAGGTTACATTAAAAAAAGGTTGGTTCAAAATTACATTTGAATCTGGCTTGTTTCAGATTTTTTCTCAAGTTCTTCCTCAAATGCAACCAGAACTGTTTGAAAAATGCTGGCAACCCACGTGATATGAGAAGGTTTCAAGTAAGTTATATTTATATTATGTTACGTGTATGTATCTATAATTGGTAAATATGTTTTCAGTGGTCTTATATGTAAATTGACCTGAGTAAAGTGGTGGGTATGTGGGAAAATATGACAGTGTATTACTCTGAGTTTGACATGGTGACTATGCCCGTGCATTTCTTCGGGAAGGTCTGTGGTTCTGAGCTTTTTACAGCCTGAATCAATGTGTCATGATAAAAATATATTTAAAAATAATAAAAATCATTAAACACATTTTACATTACTTTTTGTAACTTAATTAAGATTAAAATTATGAGATTTATTGACATTTTTTTAAATATCTTGCAACTTACAGCATAGTTAAGTCTAAGAAAGGGTTACTACATTCGCGACTCTTGATCGTCCTGAATTTCATGCATCTTCATTAGGTGGTAGAGCCACGCTGAAGTTAATACTGGTTTCAGTATGAATGGGTCGGCTCGCCCTGAGTAGTACCACCCTCTCACAGTGCTCTTGCATTGTTGCGTTTCGTTCGGTCAGTGAGAGCGACGGAGGAACAAAAATAAAATAATAAATATTTCTTGTTTGTAAATAAATAAACATTCTTCAAATAATGACTTTTAATTTGTATTCATATATAATGTTAAAGTGATGACATTTGTCTTACATGTGCTATCACTCAAATAAAATATATTTATTACATATAGATTCAACTTTAGTTTCGTTTGACATAACATTAATTTGCATTTTAAAAAGATATTAGACAGAGATAGAGTTTCGTAAACGATAGACGTAAATCTTAACTAATAATATAAATGCTAATGTAACTTTATTTGTTTGGTTTTCACGTCTAACTACTCAACTGACCATTATATAAATTAAATACCTCCACTAGGGTTCAGGGATACAAGAGGTGTACACCTCTAGGAATATCACACATTTGATATTCATATTAACACCGAAGAAGCCGTGACCTAAAGTTAGTAAATTATTGTAAAGCCAAGACTGGATCATTAACTAATTTTACACTTATTAAAGATTTATCACATTCGGTATGGAAAAGAAAAATCATTCTAAACCACACGACATGCCTACTTATAAAAAGTAATCCGTAAATTAGTTTCGACTTCAAGGTTCAATAAATACCGTATTTAACGCTATTTACGACATACACAAGACTTACCAAGGCACTTGTTATAAGCGAGGATTCTAGAGCCCAAGTTTAATCTATAATAACCTAATTTATTTTATTTTATGGAATATACTTGAACTAGATATTTTTCTGATAAAAGTAAAATCCTAAGATTTCACAAAGACAATTTTCGTTCGAGACCATCTATTCTTTCGTATTAATAATCGTCATAATATTTAATCACCTCTTATTCCACTTGTGGTCGTTTCATAGCTGTTTCTAGACATACATGTGAAACGTTTATATGTATCTTTGGACTGTCTACATCATTAAATTATTCAGTGTTCGTTCCCCAATGTTTCAAGGGTAGCGATATACAAAATTATAGATGTATGCGACAACCAGTGAGGACGAAATAATCTAAATAGTAAAACGAATCCGAAACAATAAAGTGAATGTAATTGAATTGATCGCCAGTTATGTTTATAAAGAACTAGTTTTTATCTGCGGCTTCGCTATTCAATTCTATATCGTGGATTCAAACTATTCCTCAGAAACAATACTTTTTTCTAGATGGAAGGTAATCTATATCTTTTTGTGTATTGTAATTTCGTGATGATCTATTGAGTACTGAACGTTTTTTTTTCTCGCACTGACTACGCTATTGACCTGCCAAGGTCTTCACAGCTTCACCGGACTACAAAGAGTACTGAACGTATAACAAACACACTCACATTTATAATATTTATTTATTTGGAGGAGTTACTTAATTAAGACACTTATAATATGCATGTACTTTACAATAAAATTATCTATCTAAAGGGAACAACGGATAAAACTTACTTTGTAGATATAAATTGGACCTATTTTTATATCTCATTCACACCTTTAGCCTTTAATCACAATAACACCAGATGTGAAATTATTATATAGTCTAAGATGGTAAACTAAAATAGCTACATATAGAAAGGGACTAGCTGACGAGTGTAACTGTCGGAATACACCTATACTTAGTCGGTGAGAGGTTTTCAATTTCAAAATGGTAGATAGCCAGATTGGTGTTAGAAAAAACTCTACCACCATGATATGATTTGCGATGAATCGCGATGTTTTCCTTCACCGAAAACTCCCATTCATTGCAAAATTCAAACTTAACTTGACCTACAAGATGTTCGAACACGCTACCACTGAACACAGTTTTATGTACTTTTTTTTATTGTAACACGGCAAAATGACTGCACTATGCCTGATGGTAAGCACAGTACAATCCAAAAACAATAGCGACCACCGAGTGACACACTATCCACCGCCGGTCGCCGCTGTCATGCAGGCCTGCGAAAAGCTGGATATGCACAGGCTGATCCCGAAACGCGACCCGCAGAAGCGAATCACTATGACGGGCTTTTTCACCATGTACATGGTGGTTGCGACCCAGTCAGACTGTATAACTTTACCACCCGTGACACCATTGCCTCGTTCATTATTCAGCAGGGTGCACCACGTGCAGGTGAGGTTGGCTTGAGTGTCTCAAGTCTTAGATGTTATTCGACACCCCATACACCCCAAAACTTTTTATGACTTACTTATTGAACGTTTATCATAATTATATTTGCACTGTAAAATAACGTATAGGTTATCTGGAATTATCGTTAAGAATACCTCGATGGTTGGAAAACAGACTTACATTATATCTTCTCAAATTTCACTATATCTTACTATAGCCTTGTGGTCACGAACCTACAGTAATAAAGTCCCCTGTACAAAGAACTCATCGATTGAATGTCAAACTGTGAATCGACCGCACACATACACAAAGACGTATGCACATATTGCATTTCCTTGCATACCTATTGGAAGGTTCGTCCATTTCGACAAGTCCCGAGACATTGGCTCCACCTCCCGAGGGACTCTCCCTTTCATTTCCCTTTATGTCAGTGTGTGTTGGAATGTTTGTTAGTGTAGTATGTGAATGTTGATCGTTTTCAGTAGGTTATTTTTAGCTTGTCTAACATTAGATGTACCGACACATACATAGTATGTTGCAGACGAAATGTGTATCTACGTACGAAATATTATACTGTAATCACAGTATACTGACACGTAAAGTTTGTGAATTTGTGAGTTTGTACAGTTGTAGGAGGTAATATCAGGAACTACTTGTCCGATTTGAAAAATTCTTTCAGTGTTATATATAGCTCATTATCGAGGAGGGTTATAGGTTATATATCATCACGCTACGACGAATAGGAGCGGAGCACCAATCAAGAATGTTTCAAAATCGGGGTGTGTTTTTCGTTTTCAGAGCTTCCACTGCGTGTTAGCGTTAGCCCTAAGTAACTATTCCGCATGGACGAAGTCGCGGGCAGAGACTAGTGTTTAAAAAAAGTTAAAATGAATTCCGCAAATCAACTATTAAATAGTTTACTTTTGTTTATATTTTTTTATTGAATCCATCCATTTAGCTCAAAAAAGGTCTATCGCAGAACGTAGCATTTAGAAATGAATATAACGACCGGACTTCAGCTGCTAGCTCTCATAACTTTCACACCTTATTATTATTAATCGTTCACAAAACATCTTTAATGTATTAAGACTCTCGGTTTTTATACACCAAGAATGAAGTTCAAATTTTGCCGTCCATAAGATTTATATTTTTTTCTTTATAATAATCAAATTTTACATGTACATAATTTGAAGATCTTGAAAAATAACATACAAGGAACTACTCTATTATTAAGATATAATAATATTACCTATTTGTAATGTAATAAAACAGTTGTATGTAACTTTAAGCTTATTCTATGGGTTTATATTATTAAAAAATGTTGTAGAAAATCTAAGTGTTAAGATTTATTACACGTTTTTATCATTTTGGTTCTGTTACAGGTAGTCATATCGACCCAGGTGATGGTGGATGGCCCTCTGTTGGCGATATCGGATAACATGTTCGTCCATAACAACAGTAAGCACGGACGGCGCGCGAAACGGCTTGACCCGACTGAAGGTACTGACGCCGCGCCTGAAACTACTTGTACGTTTTTGTTTTATTTTTTTGTTTCTTTTTTATAATTTTGATGTTTCCACTTATCAACAAATTAGATTTTGTTGTATATGCTCTAGAGTAGTTTTCAAGATTATTATATATTTCGTACATAGACGATGTTTAAATTCCCATTTGGGACGTTATGTCACTGTACTATTATCTAGACTCGTCCTAGATAGATTTATACATAAATTCTTATTTTATGTTCCGTAAGTTGAAATTTTTGTTGTGAATTTTTTTATAGCGCGGTCGGGAGTTAATCGATTTCACCGTGAAAGCATAGTTAAAGTTAAATTTGTTTTAACGCCATCTATCGATATATTCTTTATACTATAATGTTTCTGAAATGTTTGATATTTTTTATTAATCAGCAAATTTTTTTCTTACGCCGTCAACATTTTTAGTCTTTTAATTTTTATTATTTTTTAGTATTTGTAAGGAGGATTTGCTTCTATAAATTTTGCATTTCATCTAGTTGTATTATCAATTATCTAACATGTGATTCGAGAAATAGAGTCAGAGGGTCAGTATACTATTCAAGTCACCTACTATGTACTTAGAAGGTTTATTAATCTAAGTATGTCTTATTAGTTTTTTTTTCAACAATCAAATGGTATGTATTTTACATGCAAGGAATCCGTTGAAAGCTCCTTTTTTACTAGCAAAATAGAAGACACCCAAACTATTTGATGCAAAATCATATTCTATTTACATATTATATAAAGTACATTATATATTTATAACATATACATTATGTACATTATATATTATATAGTTTATTATTTAAATTCAGTAGTGTTACGTGTTAAACTAGCTGTTGAATTTGGCAGTCAATTGACGATAAAAATGTGCAAAACTCATAATATAACTGTTTTAAGATGTCATTTGTATTCAAAGAATCACTGTAGACATTTCGCAAAGAACTTCAAGCAGGGGCGAGATGGTTAGAGGGGGGTGGGGGTGTTGAAGCGAGCATGAACCGAATAGGGATAATTTACCGAGAAATTATACCATGTAAAACTTAGGCATGGTATTGTGATATTATTATTATCATTTACTTATTAATGTACACTGCGATGTTATTTACTTTATACTTTAAAACTTTGTAATATAATTTTTTATCAAACAACTATCTAAGCACACGGTTCCGCTCGCGTGAACTACGAAATAATTGTTAAGGGATTTTGTATAAAGCTATTCAAACATTATTTACATAGATTATTTTATATTAAAATAGGATATAATTTATTACTAGATTTGTTTTATGCACAATACTTGTTATCAGAACGTTGGAAACAAATGCCTTAAAGAACTATTGTTTTAACTAAAGACTGACTTACTATTATTCAATGACATTTGGTTTTATAATAACATTTAGGATTAGATTTAAAATTATATTGGTCAATGTTTAATTTGGGTAAATATTAGCATTAAATAGAAGTTTTGACTAGGTGCTTATTTTTTGGATGAAATTGATACTTTGGTATTTTTTTAAACTAAATATTTATTTGATACGCAGCGAATCGGGTGGGTATCAGCTAGTAATTTGATTAAAAAATATTATAGGTGTATAAATGATGGTATCGAAGTATAATTCTTTTTAAATAGGACGGGAAACGTAAAACTAGCCGTCTACCATAACTTATTGTAAATATGTAATAACAAATTATTACGATTTTGTTTCATTTAGAAAAATTTAATATATTACCTTTTAGTTTTAATTAAAAAAAACAGTTGTAACTTGTAACTCACGTATAGTTTTATTTACAAAATGTTCGTTCTGTTTAACTGTAAACATTTCTTTTATATACTGGATTTTTACGTAATTATATCAAATTTATATGAGGGCTGCCTTTAGGGGTATTTTAATATTAAGCAAATTAAAAAAGAACCACCGATATAATCTGCTTTCGTCCCCTTAAATTCACTTTCTCTCCTCTTTATTACAACGCCGTTTTGTTCGCAAGATTTGAGATTCCCCCCTATTCTGTCTTCCGACGCATATCCCCCTCACTATAACCTTCTTGCATCAGCTATAATACTTTCATAACGTTATAACTCCCGTGAAATTCCAAGACCATATCAACTTTAGTACTAACTATTAAAATTCATTTTCACTTAACAATAAATAAATTCTTCGTAACTTACATTTCCAGTGATGTCTCCCGCAACTTTTACGGCTTGCAATTGTCCTTTTTCCGAAACGCTTCAAGACAAATGTTTAAGAAGGACGAAACGAGTTTTAGCGGTTTGGTGTTTATTCAACTTTTAAGTTGTTTGGGCATACAATTCAACCCTTAGTACGTGGGACAATTTTTCACGAACTATCCCCGTTTACGATTTCAAATGCTTGTTATTAGAATACTAATGGAATTATTTTAGTTATGTTCTATTCTGTTATCATACAATCAACCACAGTATCGATATAAATGTATAAACATATATAACTTACAATATCGTAGGCACATTAGTAAGACACGACGAGAAAACTTATAAGAAGCTATATTGTTGTTGAATTAAATTCTATACAATAATGAGGAATTTAGATTTTGGGTGTCCTTTTCATATCTCTTTCACTAGTGATAATGGGGTCATTTCACGTGAAAAAAAAGGTGAGGTTCTGAAATTCGTTCATATTCAGTCTAATTGGACTTCTAGTGGGTATAAATGTTAATGCATCATTATTTTTTTTCTATCACGTTTATTTGTCAAGTTATTTCTAAAAACCAGTCACATCTGACTTTTTAATTCAGATTTTTTGTAAGTAGTTTTTCGAATTGAACAAATTTACAATAAAATATTAAGCGCAGCGATTTATATAGAAGAATAATTGCTCTTTTCGAAAATAAAATTAAACTTGGAAAAAACTTTTTATGTGTATTGTTTTGATATAAGAAAAAGATACCCAAGTTATTAAAATTTTGTTTCGAAAAATTCACTTTCGGTTTTGAACATTTAAAAAAACGTTTTTTTTGTCCGCTTCACGTGAAATGCCCCAATGGTTAATTCCTATCAAATCAAATTGTGATTTAAATGTCTCAATAAAATATATATTTCACAAACAATAAATTAAGAATAACTCAGTAATTACCTAATGATATTCAGTAAATGATGACAATAAAAAAAATTATTTTGATAGTATTTATTCGATTTTAAGTAAAGCTATGTAATTAAATCGGGATAAGTTATCAAACTAATTTTAGTTTTTTTATCAGCCGGTCTATATCCACCGTTGCCCGTAGCAACGCCGTGCATCAAGGCGATATCACCGAGCGAAGGCTGGACGTCGGGCGGATCGACTGTGATCATTGTCGGAGACAATTTCTTCGATGGGCTCCAAGTCGTCTTCGGTACTATGCTGGTTTGGAGTGAGGTTTGTACACAATTCTTTTATTTTAATACAAAAGTACATAGCATACATCAATAGTAAAGGTTATTATAGTTTAATAATTACAGCAAAATACATGAATCAAGTTTGTTTATGTAGATATAATCTTTAATAACATTACTTTTTTTGTACAAAAAGTAGATACTCCATGTTTTTTTAATCTAACCCTGAAAATGTGTATGCAAAAAATCATGATTATAGGGTAAATAGCGAAAATAAAAAAAGGAGAAGCAGTCATAAGGATTGCCGACAGAAGTGAAAACTCAAAACAATGAGTCGTGTTCTCTTTTAAATTTTCATATAAATTATGGTGTGGATAACAATATTTAAGTTACAGAATTTGTTTATTGCATTTATTGACATTCGTGTAGTTTTCATATATATTGGTAATAGCCAATAATTATGTACATTTTTATAAAGTCTATTAACCAATCAAACGTATGATGAGCTCAAAATATTTATATTACATGTACCCAGGTAACACGTAATACGGTCATGCTGGCGTAGCATGTCATGACGCGAAATTACAAATTTATCTCCTGCAAAAATTCCGCTCCATGCGAGTAAAGAAGTTTTCTCTTCAAAAACAAACTCACATGCGCATTTATATTAGTTAAAGTTAGGATATTGTAAAAATCAAAATGAAGTTTAGATAGTATTGAAGATACATAAAGCTAAATTGGTAAAAATTAAATATTATTGTTCGCAGTTAATAACATCTCATGCAATAAGAGTCCAAACGCCACCAAGACATATACCAGGCGTGGTGGAAGTAACGCTGTCGTATAAGAGCAAGCAGTTTTGTAAAGGTGCACCGGGGAGATTCGTTTATGTTTGTGAGTATTATATATTTTATGCGTAATGTAATAAACATATAACATTTTGAGATATCAAAAAGTAGGCCCATTGTATGGCTCTAAGATCGAAATATGAATTCTGTTTAATAGATTCACTCGAAATTCGAAGTTACGTCTTTGTTGTTCACAAGCAATTCTTAGGATTTTTTTGTAATAGTTTGAACGTTTGGCACTCTTCGGGACACTGAAATATAAAAATATATGTATTCATTTTTAAACCAATAGGACAATTCTATATTTTTATACACTATATTTCTACCACTATATTTCTTTTGTAAATTTAGAAGTATCTTGCGATAATTTCAATGTCTTAAGTAGATAGTGGCCTTCTTGTTAGAACTTCTCAGGGAGTTTTTGTTGCATCTCAGAATTCATGCTCCGTGGTATTATTTTCCATCCACTTCCCTTATGCATAATAATCGAACTATATTGCGAAAAATGTCACCAATATTACAAAATATAGAGTCAATACAAAAAAGTATGAATAAAATACAAAACTACTACATGATTGACTTAGATCCTGACAATATCTCGACAATTTATTTCATTTGTATGAAACATAAAATCGCTTGTATTTTTAGTAATGTAATCAAAAGGAATCTAAATATATAATTAAAAAAATAATGAATAACCTAAATCTTCTTCTGAATAACAATATAAGTATCTCATTATTTATCAAAATTCTTCCTGAAATTAAAATGGTATTAGGGATCTGCGCAATTTCTTTTACCATCCATCAATTAGGGTAACATTCGTTAGTGGGAGCAACCTAATGATTGATTTTGTTTTTGTGTTGTTCGCATAGCAGCGCTGAACGAACCGACGATAGATTACGGGTTTCAGAGACTACAGAAACTTATACCGAGACATCCCGGTGATCCGGAAAAATTACCGAAGGTGAGTCGAGTTATGTCCCTTACAAAATATTGTAATGGTTTCATGACGAGGAAACAAACACATTGACCGAAATTAACTGCGTTTTTATAGATCTTTTTATGCTTTTATCGTAATCTCATGTGATGATAAATATATCAAATCCAGAGGGGCTCTCATTTTTAAATAACAGTATGGTTCAGGTGAGTCGAGTTACGACTCTTACAAAATATTGTAATTTTTTCATAACGAGTAAAGATATTTAACCAGATAAACCGTGTTTTATAGGTTTGTTCTTTACTTTACGTAGATTTAAACTTTTACCACCATCTCACCTGATTCTAAAGGGATATGTGGTTTAAAATGATAAACATACTAAATCATGAGAGGCTCTCACTTTTAAATAACGATGTGGTCAATGTGAGTTAAGTTGCGTCTCTTACAAAATATTGTAAGTGTTTCATGACGAAGAAACAAACACATTCAACGAAATTAACCCCGATTTTATATACTTTTTATGCTTTTAACATAATCTAATCTGATGTTAAATGGCGATGTGGTCTAAGATAATAAACATAGCAAACCAAGGCAGGCTCTCATTTTTAAATAACGATGTGGTTCAGGTGAGTCGAGTTACGTCTCTTACAAAATATTGTAATTGTTTCGTAACGAGCAAAGATATTTAACCAAATAAACCGTGTTTATAGGTTTGTTCTTTACTTTACATAGATTTAAGCTTTTACGACAATATCACATGATTTTAAAGAGCTATGTGGTCAAAAATAATAAACATATTAAACCAAGAGAGGTTCTCAAGTGGAGCTGCTGGACACTTATAGGTGTTTGGCGACAGAATTTCAACTTAATGGTTGTAGCTAGGCAGGTTCTTAGAAAAAGCCCTACCACAATACTATCTATGGTCATGATGTTTTCTTTCACCGATAGCTCTTGCTCATTTGGCAAGGATTCAAAGCTACATTCATCAATGTGGTGTCCGAACAAATTAACTACTTTTTATATTCGTCATAAAGCGTCATTGTAGCTTCATTTAATTTACTCCTTTACTGAACGGTCGATGTAATGTTTTTTGTTTACGTAAATTACTAAAAGACATCTCCATATGGACATATTAAACTAAAGTCTAAAATTATTTTTCCAATAAACCTTGGATATGTTATTCGTACGAAATTGTTTTAATGTCATTGTTAATTGTGGTATATTTCCTTTTTTAATAGGAAATAATTCTGAAACGAGCAGCGGATCTAGCAGAAGCCTTATATTCTATGCCAAGAAACAATCAGCTCGGTTTAGGCACACCCCGGTCCCCTCCCGCCAGCATGCCTTTCAATTCCTACACCGGTCAGTTGGCCGTCAGTGTTCAGGACACTGCCGCATCGCAGTGGACTGAAGGTAAGCAATTAAAACATAATAATATGGTACATTTCTATTACGTCTTTATATAATTTAACCAGCTTATGTTAAATCTATTGCCACTATAAATTTAAATAGGTATTTATAAATACCCTTAACTTTATTGTGTACTATCTGGCCCGGCGGATGTTATCTTGCCTTGATAATTTAAAAAAAATAGATCATTTATATACCTAACCCTTCCTCGTGAATCACTCTATCTACTAGTGATAACCGTATGAAAATCCGTTCAGTCGTTTTTGAGTTTATCACGAACGAACAAACGCGGTGGAGGACTTTATTTTATACTATATAATAATAATAATAATGTTAATGATTATGCGCATATTAAACCTTCAGCGAAATATGTCAATAAAAATATATTGTGATAAATGTATACCTGCCTACCTACCTTTGAATTACAGCTATAAATACGATTTTAGGAATACATCCAAATATTATTAGCTATAACAATATTTCGTCGATGTTGTTTACTATTTTAACAAAAATTTTAAGAAAAGAAAAGACACATAAGAAAAGACACAAAAAATAACAAAAGAACAATATATTTTGATTACAAAAATTCTCTTTATTATTTCGTAGTGCTTATAATAATCGCATTTTTTTAAACTTTAATAACGTTATATTAGATGAAGATAGCGTAATATTTTTTTAGATAAGTACGTAGTGTCTGCGAAGTAAAAAAAATTGATCAAAATCAATCCAGTATTTTTTCTGTGATGCGCACACAATGTCAGAACTTTATCACTTTATTTAATCTTGTGTACATAGAAAACTAGCCTCTGTTCGCGACTTCGTACGCGTGGAATAGTTACTTTGGGCTAACGCTAATACGCAACGGAAGCTTTCAAGAAAAAAAACCCCCGATATAGAAACATTCTTCATTGGTGCTCCGCTTCTATTGGTCTTCGCGTTATTATATATAGCTTATAACCTTCCTCGGTATATGAGCTATATAAAACTGAAAGGATTTTTCAAATCAGACCAGTAGTTCCTAAGATTACCACCTACAACGCCACAAACTCACAAATTCACAAAATTTACCTCTTTATAATATTAAAATAGATTAGTGATTATAAAGTCTATTTTACGTTTTCATCACATTTTGAATCACAACCGAAAGAATATAATTTCTATAATAGAAATTCGATCTTTGTACATATTTTTAACGTTAAGTTTTAAATAAAACAGAGTCCTAACGATAATTTGGTGTTGACCCCAGGCTTTTTCTTTTAGAAGAATACGCGCGCAGCGGCGGTTCTGTATCGCCGCGGTATTGTTCCGCGGCGTCGACCCCGCACGGCGCGCCCGCCGCCTACCCGCACCCGCAGCACTACCCCGCGCCACCCACCTCACTCTTCAACACTACCTCCCGTGAGTATACTGCTTAAACTTCTGAATCACTATCACCTGGACCTAGCTCAGACATCTGTCAACGACAATCAACGAACAAGTGAGTACTTTACTATTTAAAGCAATGGCATTATAACTAACTAGCAACCCGGTCTAGCTTCGCACTGGTACAATGGAGATATCAATTTTAGTGAAATGCTGAGGGCAGTTTTGATCTACATGACATGTATAATGTATTTAATTGCACAAGGAATAACACTTGTATTGTACGAAATAGCTTGGTAAATAACACTTAATTAATTTTGTAAAAAGATAAAAATGGTTACTGTGGATTGTCCTTTAGAGATAAATATATACCGTCCAGGACTTTTTTGTGATTTAAGCGCTAAGCGTAATATGTTTCTTACGAGATCACATTACAAATCTTTGCATTTTTCGGCTTTTCTGTATTATATATAAACCTTCCTCTGGAATCACTCTATCTATTGCAGAAAATTGTATTAAAATCCATTGAATAGCTTAAAAGATCTAAATGGACAGACAGCGGAAGCGATTTCATTTTATATTATGTAAAGATACGTTACCTACCTGATATTTTGAGAAATCAACGCACACATACGTAATGTAATATTGAGACGCTACACTGTCTTAGATAAAATGTCGAAGTAAGATGGCATATTCTCAATATCCCTGGCAAAAACGAAATAGTTATATGTTGCTTACATACGGGCGGATTGAAGAGGCTGCGTCCAAAAATAAGCAAACTAGCCAAGTTTTAACAAGCCGTTGTGAAAGCGCTTATGATATTTTTAGTTATAATATCATTGATATATTGTAATTTAAGCATATTACTACCAACGTTGACCAATTGTAACTCACTTCATCATTACCACAGGTAAGTTCTTTTTTAATTATTAAATAAATATACTACTACTGATTATATCCTACAATACTACATAATATTATATCAAGATTATTAATGTATTGAATAGTTGAACATTTACAAAATACACGCTTCCTGGAGTAAAGACATAATAAGTAGTAGTTATAAACATTATATTTATTCCATTTATAAAACCAACGTTAAAAAATACATTGACTAATAAATTTTCCTTGAAAATACCTGGAAGCGTAATAAAATATACTATAAAAGTTGGCTTTTCGAATACGGTTTTATTCTAAGAAGTGTAGTACAAAGTCCAATAAAACCACGGTACGTAATTAATTTATGTAATTTACAAGAAAATCTTACCTATCCAAGTTTGTAGCTATGATGCTTCGGTCAATATAAGTAGAGAACTTATTCGATGTACATAGATTCAAGCTTCCGTCTATATCAACGGATTTTTCGGAATTCTTTTAGATCTGGAAATATCAATATACTTATAAATAATACGCTAAATTTGATAAACATCGTGACGAAATTTGAATGCAGGGGTAATGTTCTCTGAAAATATAAAAAAAAACTTTCTCGACTTTACAAACCGACAAACATAAACACAGAATTGGCTATCAAGTTTACATCTCCCACTAATTACATTACATTAATAAGCAAATATTATCTATACCTTTATATTATTTGATATTTTTTTCTTCTTCGAACGGACTACGCTATTAACCCGACAGGGTCTTTACAGCTTCACCGGACTACTAGTTTTCTGACGTATACCAAATAAACTCCCAGTTAGTTTGGGTATTCGACACTGATACACACATTTTATATCCACTCCTTTCATCGATCTTTCGTAGGCTTGCATAGAAAAATAACTATAATTATTCTTTTCGTAGGTACCTCTAGACCATTCTCTTACTTCAAGAATAATGAGGTTTAATTATATTAAAAAAAAACATATAAAATTTAAATTCTTTCGTTACTACTTTAAATATGTGACAATGGAATATCATATTAAGGTGCCTGTTAAGCCTCACATATAATATCTATTATTTTATTATGTGTTTTTTTTATTTGTAGCATTAGTACTGCTAAAGCTTTGTTTCTTATACAAACGAATAATTTTGAAATAGTAAAATCAATATGAAAAGTGAAAATTAAAATCGTCTCTTTGCAAAACGGTCGCCTTATAACACAGCAAATAAACTAGTAAAACAATTTAAATTACATTTTTTATATCGATAAATAATATGTAAAAATAAAACTTTATACTCATTTTTAAGCATATTGCACACACAAAGAAATATGAGATTTGACATAGTTAAAATTCATAAGAAGAAAGAGTGCAGAGAGTTAAATGTATGCTATACTCGTATAATATATCTTGTTTGATTTAAATAGATAAAATAAAATCTTAATTGGTAACGTTCATACTAATTGTCAAATATGTAACAGTAGAACACAATCTGTGGTCAATCAATCGCTTTAAGTATAGGTTATCACCAAAGAAGTCTTATATAACATAGAGTTAAGTAAATCGAAAATTAATGCTTAATGACGTATTTGTGCACGTAACACAATATAACAAAATTCATATAAACTATATTTTGTAATTGTAAAGATAGACTCTGACAAACGAACCTCAATAACGTTCGAACATATTAAATTAACGAATCACGGTTGAATTTTGACCACTGGACGAATATCAGTATAAAATAAAACTGCCTAAAAGTATTATATAATATCAATATTTCTAATAATATCTCAAATAAAATAACAGCAAAAATAAAACAATCTCAATTCATATTTACATACTTTTTTTTCTGACGGCCTTAGCTTGTGTCGCTTTATTATAACCCCTGTTTTCTTTATCCCACCCAGTGTCTCTAGGACCATATCATCCGACCAACATGAATGGGTTATCATCTGACCATCACTATAACACGTATAATACGACAGATAGCGGACATTACAGCGAAAGAAATGGGAATTCTAAAAGCTCGGCTGACTGTCCGGCAAACATTCATTCGAAATGCACCGGGAATGATATGAAAGGGCTACAGAATAAAGACGCCAAGTCGAGAAGTGCCTTTGCGGTCGTGAGGCAGAGTCCGCCGCGCGTTACCAATGTTCACCAACAGAATTGGCAACATCTAGCTGTTCAGTGTTAGTAGCGTTTTGTTTTATTTATTTATTTATATTCGCACTCTTTATACTTGTTTCGCTGATAATTTTATATTTATTTTCATTAATTTTAAACGCAATCTAAATACATAATTTTCATGAACACTAATGATATTGAACTAAATTGGAATATAAATGATTCCCTAAAGATTTCTTGTATGTTATATTTACAAAAATGCAATAACATATCAACAACAATTTACATAGTAAATTACACTACGTAGTGACTCATTCCGACGCGGTAGTTTTTAGGGATAATTCACGGTTCGAAACTTTTGTTACGGAAATATTAAGCTTTTGGTGACGGCGATGAATTCTCGGTGGCCGTTTCTTCTTGTCCTATATTTTTACTTACCATTAGATGCGTTGAAGTACCTAGGCTTAATAAAAACTATAATAGCTAATATGCTTTTTGAAGTGAACACTTCTATAGACGCGTTGAGCATTTATTTTGGGTGAACAAAAATAATGGAATTCGCTTCATCTTCAGTAAATGTTTTCTATAAGCTATATGTATATATTTACATAGATATACCTCCGTGCATTATTAGTATACATTGTACATAATATCTCGATTTACCAATTATGAAATTTAAACAATTCACAGTATAACTAATTTAAGAATTCAAAACAGAACACAGTTATTCTATTGTATTAAGTTTTTACTTCTGTAGGCAATCCTTATGACTGCCTTATTTTTTTGACTTGTGATTTTTTAACACGTTATGTGTTATAAATCGATGAACGCCGGCTGCACGCACTCAAAGCATGACTCATTGTCACGTTCTGTCTGAGCGCTCGGTGCAAGCAAGAACGCGGAACAAGCGATAGAGAGGCGCGATCGGCCAAAGCGTTGGGCTTGGGACGCATCTATATATACCATTACATAGTATAAAACAAAGTCCCCTACCGTGTCTGTCTGTCTGTCTGTCTGTCTGTTCACGATAAACTCAAAAACTACTGAACGGATTTTCAAACGCTTTTCACCAGTGGATAAAGTGATTCATGGGGAACGTTTTGGTATATAATTTGTTAAGGCTTTTTTTTTATAGTCAAGGCAGAACAACGTCGGCTGGGCCCGCTAGTATAGAATAATTCAATAAAATTCATAAAAGTATGCAATTTTTCATCAATGTTTTCTTATGACGTTATCAATTAAAATTATCGTCCGTAAACCGACTTTACAGACAACCAATTTTTTTTAAACTAATCAATGTGTATATTAAATTATTGTTTTGTCTACAGGAATGGGCGGTCTCGTGTCATCTCCGTTCAGCGTGAACCCCTTCTCTTTGCCAACTTGCAGCGCCCAGCAGTATGCCCAGACGGTGCCGCTGGCGTCTAAGTAGCCATCGTTCTATGCGTCATGTTAGGCGTGAACGGGTACTTTATTCATAGCACATTCATACTCAACTGACTCCGGAGAATATCAGCATATCTTTTCATTACCTTAACTTTAAGTAGGTTACCAAATATTAATCTCATCAGTAATGAAATTGCTTATTAATTATCTTGGTAAATAATTTTCGTGTATTACCGTAATTAATTGAATGAAAATCAGTGCATTAAGTATTTGTTTACAGGATTCTATATAGTTTATAAACGAAGGGTTGGTGTGGGTTTTATGTAAATAAATGTAATTAAAATGTAAATAACTATATAAATAATTCAGAACAATTTATAGTTCGATTGCTAGAGTGAAAGTGTAGATTTTATATGTAAATTATAATCTGGCGAGGACGTGAAATTATGTAAAAAAAACACAAAATGTTTTCCTTTCATGTATTCGTACATACGTCAGTTTTGTTCTTGTAAAATCTGTGATATATTTATTGTAAGTAAACATTGTAAATTTTATTATAATCGATTAGATATTGTAAATTTGAGCTTTTGAAATTAACTTAGTAATTGTGTTGACACGCTTTGAAAAATATTACTTCTGACATAAAATAAAATAGACAAATAATGCAGTGAACAGTTTAATTTATATACTGACTTTTTCATTTCTCTTAACATAAATGAATTAATATTAAAAATGTCTATTTTAAAACAATCTTTATTAAAGCGCTAAAATTCACCGTGAAATTCATTCTTCACCGTGTATGTCGGCCATTTTGAAATTCACTATTTCCTATTTATTTTATTTATTGAGTATTGAGGCCTGAACAAACATGCAAAATTGGTGCAAAAAGGTCTAAAAGCATTGAGTACTAATTTAGCTTGCAAAATTAGACCTAAAGAAACTAACACACAATGCAAAATAAATAAAGGCTGCTAAAAATTTACGTTTTATCAAAGCATCATTTGTATATTACTTTATTAAGATGTGTATATAATATTTTATATGGATATTATTGTATTGCTTTAATATATTCCGAATACTTCATTCAGAACTTGTAATTGTTTCACAGAAATCGATCATATCATGGAACTAAACATATCTGTAACGAAATTCTGTAAGAAAAACAACGAAAAAATAACAATTACAAAAAATGTAAAAATGTAAACGTATACGAATAACTCTGGAACTCTGTTTCTTATTTCGAAATAAATTGTGTTCTAACGTTATCCTACAAAATAATGGAATATATAGTTAAATAATATTATTTGACGCAAACTGTATCAAATAAGAAATGTAAATTGTAATCGTTTATGAAGAAAATATCACGAAATACTGAATTAAATTACTTGAATAACTATAAATCTTTGTTTTTATTTTGGAACCTATTATTTTCAACGTTTATGTGTACAATCGAAACATATCAACTTTCTAGCCAAGAACAATGCAAATAATAATAATGCAACAAGATCCAATGACTTGCTCAATTAAAATAAACCATATTATTATACTGTTCTATAGTCGAAAATATAGTGACGGGTTCAAATATTTGTTATTTAATAGTGAGTATATAGATTCTAGTTTCCATCATAACACTAGCTGTGCTAGCGGCTCTACACACGTTTACGGGGTAATTTTATTCATTTAGTAATTTTTAATCGTAGGTCATTGTTCAATGAAGTAATATTAAAAAAAAATATTTCTCCTGGTACGCAACATTTCTTTGAAATGGCTCGAGTATTAATAAGATTTTTTTTAAACATTTTTTTTACAGTCAACTGAGGAACGACATATAGTCTTCGTACGAAATTCAATTCAGGATCAGTTAAGAATAAATAAAAATGAGTATGTTAATCATGTCTCTAACATGTTTAAAAGCATTAGTGACTATTATATAAGTAATAACATATTACTTATTAATTCTCTATAATTTAATGAAAACTCAGTCAAAATCGTCTTTGGCTGGAATTCAGACTTATTTTTAATACCACATTCATGTACAGCATTCCATATAATAGATTTCTATCAGAATATAATTACTTGTGCAGACAGATATACCTATAGACACAGTTTAGATACCTATATTAAAAAAAAACCTATGCTTTTTTCTATAGGAGTTGTTGAGATATGTATGCTTGGTACACATATATGTTTCAACAACTCATATATTTATGAATAGTTTAGCGTAACTTAGGTTAGCTTTGATAGGTCGCGAATTGCATGAACAGGCAACAGCCAAGCCGAGGTGTGCCGTGCACCCTTGAGTTAGTTGCCCAAAGCAAAATCGGCTGAGTGCCTTAAGCGCTCGCCTTAGTAGTCCGGTGAAGCTGTTGAGACCTTGCTAGGTCAATAGCGTAGTCAGTTCGAGAAAAAAAAAAAAACTTTTTTCTATATGCTAGTGGATTTCTTTTGCCATATTTATAATACAGTAATAAACAAACAACCCACATCTACGTATTTAGATAATAATAGGAATTCGTTGTTTTTTTATAAATCACAATTTAGTAAACTGGACAGTGCCATCCATCATCCTCATATCACATATGAATCGAACAAAAACACACTTTTAAGCCATTGTAATTTCACACATGGTACCCTTTGCACCCCACTTGAAATATTATACTAACAATTTTAGTCCTCCTCTATGGGTAATATTTTCTATTGTTAGCTCTGACTAGATAATGCATGGGTTTATCGCTGCTTCTAATTGTACGACCAATGAACAGGGATCGTGTTGCTTTTTGGGATTAGCATAAGAATGGAGTATCGCCCTGTCTTTCGGAGATCTTTTTGTAAACTTAAATTAATTATGATGATTTAATATTAGCCCATAGTTTAATAATGTTTAGCCGTTTTGTATACATTTTTACGATTTTGTATGCGTTTTTATATTTGCTATATACAAATTTACGACCGTAGAAGTACATTTGTATTATTGAAAAAAATACATATTAAAATACAGATAATAAAAGTTTAGACAAAGTTTTTTGAAAGTACTTGAAAAGGCATTTTACTATCATACATTCTCTCAAATAACTTATACTTGTATATAGTAAAGAGTCCACATAAAATATTTTTAATACATTAGTGAATTAAGTTAGTTAGACGTTTCAACTAAATTGATATTCTATCTTGTATAAAGTTGCTCACACACCAACCACTTTCCCTAAGTTGATTAGACTACAGTAATACAAATTGGCGATTAGACGACTTCGTTTGTCGCCGTGCGCTACGCACGTGCGTGCCGTATGCCGCACGCGTCGCGTCGGTAGGACTGTCATACTTGCTTGTTACATATTTGGAGCAACCTTATATTACCTTCCATAAATGACTGGTTTAGGAATTATACTGTCTATTGCTTCAGCTTCTAGACAGTTTGTCTCAGTAGGGTGGTAAAACTCCGTATTTCTTCTCATTTACTATCAATTGTATAAATACATATAAATATTTATTGTTTGACCAGTATAATCTCCGAAATTCCTGAACCAATTTTAACTAGACTTTTACTGGCATTTCGAGAACGTTTCAGTCTATTAAATACCCTACATAGCATGTTGTTAATGAATATTAATAAAATGCAACAATAACAAAAAATATTAATAAAAATGCAACTTAAGTGCAATAAACGGGTTGCGTTTGTTAACTAATAATGATAAGATTACAAATGAAATATAAAAGAGGTTACGTTTATTTTAAATAAAAATATTGTTGCCAGGAAATAACAAATCCACATTAACCCGTGTACACCAGATAAGCATGCATTGAAACATAAATAAAAGTGAAAATTATTCGATTATGGAATAATTACACTTTTTTCTAAACAGTATCATGTAATTGGAAAAATATACCGAAATCTCTAAAATTGTTTTTAATACGATATTAATTTGTTGTATAGTATACAAATTCAGTTATTTAGTAATATTTACTGATTATCCATTTTTTTAATTCTTATAAAAACAATATATTCCTCTTCCAGAAACTAAAGGTGTCGATAACATTACTACTGTCTAGAATTTGTGTGTCTTTTAAAATAAATAAGTTAAGTGAACAAATCGTCTGCTCCGTCAATCTGTCGCGTGGCGGTCGCATGACACGTGCCGTCCGCGTGGCGATGTCGCGCATTACGAAATTAGCGTCCGGTGTGCAACGAACTGAAATCATATTAAGCGGGGGCGGGTCATGTTACCGATAGATAATATTTGGTGGAATATATTTTAAACAGCTTATTTATAAGGCAGCAGATATGATTTAAGATGCGATACAGTTTATGTCATAAGGTACATATACAAACGAGGTTTAATAAGCGGTGCGGTAGGTGAAGGTTTAGAGGTACTACTGGAATTAGTTTATATAGGTATTTTTGCTCGCTTTTCTAATTTCTGATCTTCATTTTTTAGTTGAATATACATTTTTATAATCTATTAATTGATATACATGTTTTGAGTTAGTTATGAGTTTGAGTTATTTGTTATAATAAGTGACGCATACATATCATATACTTAAAAAAAAAGATTAAATGTGTGCTAATGCTATAGCCATCTGAAAAAGTGAACGTAAAACGTATAAGAAAATCGAGTGGTGAGCGGGCTGAAAATTGGGATGAGGAGAATAGGGGGTGGTCGACAATATGTGTACAGATAACTTTCCTTCCATAGTAGAGTCAATACCGACCCAAGGGAGTTTTACCCTCGGGGCTCGGTCGCTTGGGAAAACTAGACCCAACAATATAGAAAGAGAGATCCTTATGCGTATTGAGAGGGTGAAAAGAGTGCATCTCATTGTAGTTATGTATAAATAATATGGAGAGGAAAAATGCCGAGGAGTCACGCGGAGTGATATGTTGCGACTGTTAGCGGGAGAGGGATAGATGACATCAATTTGTCGTGTCGTGATGGGGTTTTATTTTGTATTCCTCTTACGATTTCTTTTGGATTATTTTTAATGTCAAATCTATAAGTTGAATGAATAAATTTCACGGTTATATATATATATGTAAGGGTGACGTAGAAATTTAATTTTATGTACCTATTTAATACGTGTGTGAACTGTGAACATATGAATATACATTCACAAAATTTATCGCTAATTATTTTAATAATTAATTGATAATACTATTGTAAAAAAAATTTCACGAAACATTCCACTTTAAATTAAAACAAAACTTACTACGGGCTGAAGACAGTATTTAATATAACAATACCGATTTTCAGATTATACATTAAACTTTAATATTGTATAATATAGCACAAGGATTATATTTTATGATTCAAATTTTAAAAAAAAACAGTAGCAGTTGTAGAAGTATAATCTATTTAGAATATATAAGAACTACGCAGATAAAATTGTGAATGCTAGCAAAAAAAAACCGTATTTAATAAGAAATAATGTAATTTGTATACCTGAGACTCATTTACAAAAGTAAATAATTTTTATAAATAAAACAAAAATAAATTAAATAATATGCAATAAAGATATGATTCTTACTTTGAACCTCAAATAAGAAATCGCGAAAGTTAGGCTTGAAGTTTGCAGTCTTATACAATAGTAAAAGAGTTATAAAGCGATGTAGCACCATCGAACCGAGTCAACGAGCGGAGGCGTTAAGCGAAATTGAGTGAAAGTCGAGTTAAAGTATTAAAAGTTTTCAGTTTGCGATTTTGAAAGAAAAGCGAAACGACACCGCAAACGTTGAAGTGATGTACATTCACACGATGTTTCGATTATCGATGAATTATTTATATTTTGTATACACATAATTGTATCAAGTTTTCAAATCGGCACATACTCCAGTTTCTAGGAAATAATTAAGAAAATATAACAACCTCATCTAAAGACGTTTATACTATAGATGGTACTCATAATTATTTAATATGGAAATTACAAAAATACGCTTTACTAAAGAAAATTATATTTTTCTGATGACATTTTTATTAGCATTAATTTTAAACAGAATTTTAGCAAAGATTATAAAACAAAGTGTGTTTATACAAAGTTCTGCTAGTATCACACTTATAGAATATCTTTATATTCTTCAAAACTCAAACAACGTTCTAGAAAATCGTGGCATCATTGCTTGAACTTTGTAGGCATTATGGCAGCTCAAAATTCATATTCCTTGTTACTATTTGGATTCACTTCATTTGTACTATACTAGTTATTTGCTATAAACTTTTCTGACAAAACCTCCAAAAAAATATATTGTATACTTACTTTTCATCAATAATAATTCAGATTTATAAAACTCGAAACAAAGAACAACCATCGAACAACTTGAAGGATACATTTCAACAAGTAAACAATCTATACTAATATATAAAGCTGAAGAGTTTGTTTGTTTGTTTGGTTGAACGCTATGATCTCAGGAACTACCAGTCCGATTTGAGAAAATCCTTCGGTTTTAAATAGCTCATTTATCGAGGAAGGCTATTATAGGATAAATATCATCACGCTAAAATGAATAGAAGCAGAGCACCAATGAAGAATGTTTCAAAATCGGGCACTTTTTTCCTGTTGAGCGATTTTGTTAGTAGTAGTAATAATATTCGTTCAATAGGACAGGCGAAGGAAATAATCCATACTGCCAATTCTGAAGTTACCAATATAGGTATTTCTTATATATCCTTTAATCAATTTTCTTCCATGTCCAAGTTACAATAAAGGTATAAGCGCCAAATCTTCTATATAATATGTCGTACATTATTTTATCCATCATTATTATCTTCTTAGTCTTCATAATCATAAAACAAAATTGTTCAAATAAAAATTTAATTAGCGTTAGTATTATATACGTTGCCATGGTTTGTTTGTTTGTTGCGGGTAATCTCCAAAACGGCTGGACCTATTTTAACGGGAATTTTACTTTTAACTGCCAGATAGCCGAAATTATAGCGGTTGACATATTCTATTTTATTTGTCCGCGGTTTCGTCCGCATGGCTATTTCTAAAATGGTTGGACCGATTTTCACGGGGTATTCACTGGTAGATAGCAGACCTCATAAAAAGTAATTTAGATTTTTTATTCGCCTTCGGCTGCAGTGGCATATCCGTAATGCTTGAACTGATTTTCACGAGACTTTCACTGGTAGATAACTCACCTTATAAGAAATAATTTAGACTATTTTATTTTGTTACTTAAGACTTTGTCCGCAATATCCTACTATCTCCTAATTAGTTGTACCGACTTTCACGGGGCTTTTAGAATCATTATTCTATCTACTGATGAAAATGGCATGAAAATGGTCGTTTTTGACTTTATCGCGAACAGATAAACTGACAAGACTTTCTTTTTAACCGACTTCGAAAAAGGAGGAGGTTACTGTATTCGGTTGTATGTATTTTTTTATGTATGTTAACCGATATTTTCGTCAATTGAGAACCGATTTTAATGGTTCTTTTTTTATTTGAATTGGTACGCTATGACAATACGGGCATATTATATCTACATAATAAAAGATTTAAGATATATTGTTCGATAATGCATAGCTTATAATTTGCATTACTTTCTTATATAGTGTTAGTGAGCACTGAGTTTGTTATATAGTAGGTTGAAGTTCCAGGTATGTTGCTGATGATAAATCCCATCCCATTTGATATACTATTTGTATTTATACATCTAATGTACACGTTACATGTTACAGTTGGCGTGCGTGTCGTAGTTACAAATGTTTTTGTAAAAGTTTTTCTGTAATGTATACACCCACTCACAATTTTACATTTCTTTAATACATTTTTTAAAAAGCGCGTGCGGTTCCGTGGGTATCAACTAGTATTATAAAAAGTAATAAGCTAACGATATATCTATCATAACTAATACATCGAAACAAACAAACGTACAAGGACATCTCTACATTCTTGACACGGTGTAAGTTAATAATGTAATAGAATTACGAGGGAAAAACTGTTCAACTATACGGGAAGCTGGTCGCGGCTTAATTGTAGCACTTTGTTTGTCTGACTATTTGTCTGACGTTGACATACCGACGCGCGAGCCACTGCGTGCAAACGTTCGTATTCGTAAAAGACAGAATTAACAGAAAAGATTTAAAAAGATCGAAGACACATTTTTTTTTTAAAGATAATATGTGCACAGTGTGAATATAGTATATAGTGAGTAATGTAATAAAATTACTGTGATAGAGAGATGAAAAATTTCTCTTTGAGTGTTAGCGCACACTGTCACAGTATAAATGTCAGAGGCAGTACGGAAACCACCTACGAATGCTCGTACCGGCACACTTGGGTGACATGCGCATCGACGAGAGCCCTAAGGGGTTCTCGTGGTGCTATCCATTTTTTAAAACCTTTCGTCAACGCGCATATTTGTGTGAGTGTGCCGTTTTCGAGCGTTTGTAGGTAGTTTCCGTACTGTATCTTATATTTGTACTGGATACTGTTGTACGGCGTGTTACAGTTCGTTTTAGAAATCGCATTGAAAAAGTATCGCAATAACCTGTGGTAGAATTTTTGCCCGCTTTATAATGCATATTATTATTCGTAGAAGAAGCATTACAAAATTAAAATATATATTTATGAAATATATACCTAAATAGTATTGGAGCACATTGATCAACAGTGGTAAGAGTTTTTCTTAATAAAACATGAAAGTATATAATTTTTTGGTCACTAAAAATTACATTAGAAAGTCTTGACAATTTAAGAGTATGGAAATATTATGTTAATAATAACAGACATTCCTTTTTTATGTTTATTCAAAATCAATTTAAATTCTGTTTCCTACATGTGTGAATCACTGATAACTGTGTCCGCTATTAATAGTATTCTATGAACTGATCGTCTATAAGTAATATTATACAATTATAATATATAGATATTATCTTTAGGTGCAATCTTCCGGAAAGGAGCCCTCGAGCGCTCATCAGCTCACAACATACACAATATTATACAATAGTATACAAGTTCTGTGAAAGATCGTTTTTCTTGCTTTTTGCTAATTAAAATTAACATATGCGTATATAGTTATGTTACATACATCTATATGTGTATATGTTCGAGAATTGCAAGAAGGACAACGCTCAAAGTTCGATCATTTGTGCATCTTTGCGTTAGTTGCCATTCCAACTGAATGCCTTATGCCCCTACTCACCACCAATCTTGGTCAATCTCTAAGTACGCCAAGTCATCATCACTGATCAGTTAAAAAAAAGAGCGTGCGTACAAAGTACACTCGTCAGAAGTGAAACTTCTTTGGCGAACTAATTTATAAGTCTTGTTTATATTTATACAAATGTAAAACTTAAAAAATCATAAAAAAAAATTGAAAAAAAATATATAAAAAAAAAATATATATATATATAGACAAAAAAACTGCGTTTACTGCAAATGACGTCACTTCCGTTGCATACCTGCGTGACGTTACATCTGTAAAAAATGTACCCTCATGCGCCTAAAGAAGTTTCACTTCAAAAATATTACGTTTATAATATTACTTACTACATCTGATGGGTTAACATTTCGGTTTTCTACTTTTATTTTAAACTAGCTTCTGTCCATAACTTTGTTCGCGTGTAGTTACTTTGGGCTAACGCGAACACGTAGCGGAAGCTTTCAATAGGAAAAAAAACCGATATTGAAACTTTCTACATTGTTGCTCCGCCCCTGTTGATCTTAGCGTGATGATATATTATACCCTGTAGCCTTCCTCGATAAATAACATTTTAAGAACTTTTCAAATCAGACCAGTAGTTTTTGAGATTAGTGCGTTCAATCAAATTAGTTAAAGATTACTACTACTAGTATTCTCTCGTACTTTCGAGCCGTCATTCAAATTACTAAAACTTATATGACTTATATGATATTCCCGAGGATATGCTTTATGATTTTCTTACACGAGGTTTCATTATGAACCCAATACTTTAGCAGTGATGCGTGTTCATATAAACAGGCAGACAGACAAACAGACAGACAGACATTTCTAAAAATGATTGAAATGTATTCTATTACTTATTCCTCGGAAATTTTTAGATGTCATTAGTGAAACAAAAAGCAACTATTTCCATATTCATGTTAAAACTGAATTTAAATGCATCAGTTACAGTACCTACTATTCACGAAATTTCTAACTTTACAGTTGTACAGTACACCGACTGACTGCCTGGTAAAAGTTTTAAAATCAAGCGCGATATTTTGCTGTAGTTTCGACTAAAAATTTAGAACTTTGACGGGTGTATGTCTAAATTATTTAACAGTTGCTAAAAGCGTTTTCATTAAAATCCCGCCGATAGCTTTTACCTTTGTACTTGTTAGGTACGAGTATTTGGGGTGTAAGGGGTGTCGAATAACATCATAAGACTTGAGACACCCAAGCCAACCTCACCTGCACGTGGTGCACCCTGCTGAATAACGAACGAGGCAATGGAGAAAGCGGGGTGGTAGGGTTTTACAGCCTGACTGGGTCGCAACCACCATGTATATGGCGAAAAAGCCCGTCATAGTGATTCACTTCTGCGGGTCGCGTTTCGGGACCATCCTGTGCATATCCAGCTTTCTGCAGGCCGGCATGACAGTGGCGACCAGCGGTGGATAGTATATCATTCGGTGGTCATTGTTTTTGGATTGTACTGTGCTTACCATCAGGCATAGTGCAGTCATTTTTCCGTGATACTATAAAAAAAAGTATATAGTAATAATGCAATATTTTATCTAAGTTTAAGTAGTAATCTTCAGATCTTCAAATCGCTCTGAATACAGTTGCAGATAACACAAATTTAGATATAAATACTTTATTTTATTCCATAGCAGGCAAACGAATAGGTGGGTCACCTGATGTTAAGTGATCACCATCGTCCATAGACATTAACAACACCAGGGGAGTCGAAAGTGTGTTGCCAGCCTGTGTTTGGGGGAAAGGGAGGGAGAGGAGAGGGGAGTGGAGGTGGGCCTCCGGCGCTCTCACTGACCGAACGAAACGCAACAATGCAAGCACTGTTACTTCACGTCGGTTTTTTATGAGAGGGTGGTACTAGCCCGTGCGAGCCGACCCATTCATGCTGAAACCAGTAATAGTTTCAGCTTGGCTCTACCACCTACCAAAAATTTAATACTTTACATGGAGACAATTTAAATATAAATAAATGCCAATTTTAGCTTCCTATAATAATATTTTAACTTTGTTTTATATTGAAACTCCTGACTATATTACGTGCAAGCCAGAACCTATAACTATATACAAAGCGGCCAAAAAGATTGACTAAGACTGTACATGAGGACGATTTCTCTAAAACACTTACCGGAATATGAGTAAGGTTCTTAATGACAGATTTTGAAGTACTTGTAAGTTATCACTAGATGGCGCTGTACTACATAAAGTTGTAGTAAGATCGCCATAATATTTAGTATGTGTAGATTTAAACATAATAATAACAATATATAATTGGAAATACTTGCGGAATAATCTAACAAAAGTAAGTATTAAAAATAAATGTAGACACATGAATCGTTTGCATGTCAAATATTGTTATAGAGAATCGTTAACAAATGCTTTGTTCATATAATAACTTTACACAAGATGCGTACGATGTCGATTTCCGCGCGTCCCTTATCACGATCTCGCCGAGTTTTATGAGCATAATCGCGTCGACCACAAATAGGGCCCGAGCGAGCCATTTCCTAACCTGGCCGATTACCGGATTACAGCTAATTAGCAATTACCGATATATTATGTGTTGCATTGCGATTTATACGAGGTTGTACCTTGTACCGATTCTATAATTTTACATTGTATCTACATACTCTTAAGGTTATGCGCTTAAACGCTTACGTTGTAAATATGTATAATTACATTCACTATTATTATCTGTATGTTAAATCGAGTTACGTATAAATTCAATATATAAACAGTCTCAGGTATATTTTTGAAATGAAAATGTCTTTAGGCGCATTGAATAGCGAACGAAGGCGAACCGTCATGCTCGGATCGGTGACGCGCTAAATCATGTATAACTCGGCTCCCGTCGTCATCAATCTGACAAGGAGTGCATCGTTCTAACAATTATGTTTTTATTATTATATATGTATTTAAACTTTACCGTTATTCACTTACATATAAATATTAATAAATCTATTTGACATATTAGAAAGAAAGAAACGAAATATATATCGTCATAAAGTGTACAAAAAAAATTATAAAAAAACCATTGAACACAAGTAAATCTTATGACAATGAACGTGGTTATATTTATTTATAAGTTTTCACTTCTAACGTGTGGCCATACGCCACCCACCCAGAACCCTATTCTTTTACAGCCTTCTAAATAAAGTAACACGTTAGTACATGTCAATGTTGAATACACTGTAGGGTAATATAACTTCGACATACACATTTATAAGATACTAGCCTCTGCCCGCGACTTCGTTCGCGTGGAATAGTAACTTTGGGCTAACGCTAACACGCAACGGAAGCTCTCAAGAGAAAAAAATACCCCGATTTTAAAACATTCTTCATTGGTGCTCCGCTCCGCTTAGTCTTAGCGCGATGATATATAGCCTATAACCCTCCTCGATAAATGAGTTATATAACACTGTAAGAATTTATCAAATCGAACCAGTAGTTCCTGAGATTACTCCCTACAACGCCACAAACTCACAAACTTTACCTCTTTATAATATTAGTATAGATTTCACCCATCGACACGAACATAGAAATGCAAACAAAACAATAAATAAACCTGTTTCGTTGAAAATTAACAGTAATCATAAACATTATATATATAAGTTTCCTTGAAAGAATGGTAACTTAATATTTTTTAATGAAAACTTTCGTATAAGAGAGTACAGTAAAGTAGAGAGTAATAGATTCATAAAAATCGGATTTGTAATTTCTGAAAACTCGCATAATTATAATATAATATATATATAAGCGAATTTAGAGAATCTTACTTTTTTGATGTCTAATAAAAGTTATAGTTCACGTACAGTTGCCAATTGTCAACTACATTATTAAAATTACCAAAAAAATAGTTACAATCTAGCTTAATAATTGAAAGTAGATTTAGTTTTTTTTGTAAACATTTCTCTAAAAAATATATAGGTACATTTCAGTGGATAGTTCTGGAGTGATATAACAATTATTTTATTGAGATCTTATGCAATTTTTAAATATCAATAATACTGACATTGCATATTTATACAGAATCTATAACAGACTCAAAATATTAGTTCAATTTAGATATTAAAATGTTTACTACTAAGAGCTTCAACGCGGTAAATGACTATTCTCAAATTTACCATTATATTAACCATATTACAGTGATAGATATAATTAAATATAAATATTTTAATAATAAACGTGGCTTTTCATTTTAAGCCCCCTTTGGAAATTGGTATGATAAAGTACTAATTAACTATCGATTTTGGAGTAATTCGTCCGAAATTGCAATAGATGGTTTTAGTTTAAGGTTATATAAAAATCACTCCCTTTAATATGTATGTATTCCTTTATTGTTATTAACTTTAGCTATTATTCACTTTATAGTTTAGTTTGTTGACCCAACATGCATGTAAGCAACGCATCTCTTAACATTTGTTTATTCCTGGGACTTGAAGTAAAAATATATTTTTTAATCTTAATCCGAAACGTTAATTCTGTACTAATTATATAATATTTATAATGTAGTAATTTTGAAATAAAAATATTATACCATCACTTAAATAAAAGTTAGGCTTCGATAGTTACTACAGTAGGCGCCATCTTGCTGTAAAGATACGTGACGTAGTTCCACAAGTTTCCGTACGATGTCGCTGTAAACTCTCTCGGGACTTGGATACGAACCTATTTTCAGCTGGGACCGTCCTGAAACAGAACGGAGCGCCTTGAGAAAGGGAGAGAAAAATTCTCAAGGCTCTGGTGTTTTGGGACGTCGGGCCGAATACTGCGACAGTACGTTTTGTTAGACGGGTGGGAGGGAACTGGTTTAACCAATGGGAGGGATCTCTCTTGTACCGACCACTCCTACCCGGTTTCTGATGCCTACTGGGAGTTGAGTGGAAAAAAATTGTTGGAAATAGGTAATTTTGTATGTCGTTTTCACGTGACGTAATTGCAAATTTATGGTTCGACGGAATCACCTTGTGAAGGTTGATTGAAAATGGAATTTAAATACTAACGTAATTACATTTCGTGGAACGAAATTTAATTTAGGTAGACGTCGAGAACCTTTTTTTTCGATGCTTAATTTATATATTTGACAAGTTTTTTTTTTATTTTAACTCCTAATGTACACTGTAGACTTATATATCAAACATCCTCTACGCACGTTATCTACATAGGTTACAGTTAGGTAGGTACTGTACTCTACCTATGCGTCGACTGAATTGTTATTTTTACATACAGTTTTTTACTTTATAGTTTTTAACATTTTTTTTTAATTGTAGCACGGCAAAATGACTGCACTGTGCCTGATGGTAAGCACAGTACAATCCAAAAACAATGGCGACCACCGAGTGACACACTATCCATCGCTGGTCGCCGCTGTCATGCCAGCCTACGAAAAGCTGGATATGTACAGGCTGATACCGAAACGCGACCCGCAGTAGCGAATTACTATGACGGATTTTTTCGTCATATACATGGTGATTGCGACCAAGTCAGGCTGTAAAACCCTACCACCCCGCTTTCGCCATTGCCTCGTTCGTTATTCAGCAGGGTACACCACGTGCAGGTGAGGTTGGCTTGGATGTCTCAAGTCTTAGATGTTATTTGACACCCCTTACACCCCAATTCTTGTAATCTCACCTGATGTTAAGCTACGTTTTAGTCTTAGATGGTAAACACACTAAACCTAGCGTAAGACTGACTCTCAAAAGTTGTGCTGCTGACACTCACCTATAACAATTGTTAGTGACTTTAAAAAAAATACTAATTTGGCGAAGCAACTGCACAATACCTGATAGAAAGTACACTACAGACCAAAAACAACGGCGACTGTCGGTGATAAACACCAACAGCGGCCGTCGCCATCATTCCGACATTCAAACTTGCATTTTCACGCCTTGTTTGAAGGACCCGATATCGTAAGAGGAAGGGAGTACACTAGCCAGGGGGCGATTCCACATCTTCACAGTACGACAGAGATAAAAATTTTCGAACATTTTTGTTCTTTGCAGGATGGTTGCTACTGTGAATCTATGGAGATGCTTACCCGCCCGCGTAGTTCTGTAGGGCAAAGAAGTTGGAATTCAATTAAATAATTCTTCTGAACACTCTCCATGATATTGACTATAAAACACGCTCGATGAGGCAATGTCTCTTTTTCGACTTGAGAGTGATAGCGTGTCAGATGGGCTTATATAAGGCCCTTTCTCCATGCTTTCGTTACATGAAGTTGTTTTCCTTCCGACTCAGTTGCAAGAATTGGACTACGTCGATCGACGTGGTATCTGAACAAGGCATCAACTGAACCACCAACGTTTTAAAAACGTATATTTCTAAGATAATGATGATTGTGAACATTGAATCAAAACGAGTACTATTTTGTCGTTTGCAACATATATGTTCTCATAAGAGATATAACTTTTCTTATCGCATACGTGATAATGAGTATTCGAACTTATACAAATTACAATTACTTACTCATTGCACCATTTTCGACCAGTTTCCAGTGTGAACTAATGTACGCATAGTTAAATCTGTCTTTATATCTACATAAATAAAAATCAATTGCCGAATGATTGTAAGTTCTAAAGTGACACACTTTAGAACGCGTCTGCACCTATTTGGCTATTTTTTGTTGTATATGTAATTGTCAAAATAAGGTTTGTATCAAAGAAAATATCTGAAAAATCTTACGCATAATTGAAAAGTTTGGGCTAAAGAATCTCCATGTAAACAGTGAGTCAGAAATCAGTAGAAAAATCTTCAAAAATATTGACATATGCCTCAGGTTGACTGACGTTTATTCGTCGTAACTACTATTTTATTTATTTACACAGTTTGATACCCTTTTTTAAATTTCACCTTCAGCTCCTCATTAGTGCTAAGCTCGAGTTGCTCCTCTTCTAACATCACATTCTGCGCTTCCGTTTCATGAAATGGATTTATGACCCATGGTGGTATTTCCATTGTCAGAATATCTTCAAAGTTTTTAAGTCATCATGCAGGGCAATTAAATGTTGGGCATATACCTGAATATCCTCATCAAGGCATTCTACCTGTTACAAGTTTGAAAACTGAGAAAATTCGCGGTGACTAACATTTTGCAATTTATTTGAAATTACACCCTTTGTTTGTAGGTTGTCCCCTTGTAATATAATGTAAAAGAAAGATTTGGACTCGTTTTCTTCATTAATACCTACACTAATATGAAACTGGGGCGGACAGTTACCCTACAATAAAAGACATTTATGTTTTATGGATAGCTATTTTTCAGTATAGAAGAAAAATTTAAATATAGACCTACATAAATGCGTATATTAAACGTACATAAAACTACAAATAGGTACTTCACCCCATATGCAAAAGATATATTGATGGATAAGCAGCATGTCCCTGGGAATACGCCGGTCTCGACACGGCTTAGCACTTTTAACTGAGACCGAGTTTCGCCGGTTTAAAATAGGTAGACGGGAAAGTGCTTTTCTCTTACAGTTTAGAAACTAAAATGTTTTGAATGAAGTTTATGCTATGAGAGGTATATATGAACATCTACTTAACCACATATTATGAGAGCAAACGTTATAATAACATATTTAACTAAAGTCATAATATTTTTTAAAGATTCTTATATATTTTAAAAATGTAAATATGTGAACAATTGTGACGTCTGGAAATGACGCCTCTCTCTATGCATCCATTAAAAACGAATGTGACTATTTATGTATGTTTTGTAAAAATATTTAACGTGAACAAATAAACCAGATCGAGTTTCTTGCCCATATAAGTATGAATATGTAGTTTAACTTAGGTTAAGGTGTGCCGTGCACCCTTGAGCTAGTTCTCAAATAAAAATAGCTGAGTGCCTTAAGCGCTCGCCTTAGTAGTCCGGTGAAGCTGTTAAGACCTTGCTAGGACAATAACGTAATTAATTCGAGAGAAAAAAGAAAGAGTTTCTTGTCGGTTCATCTCGATGACTAGGTTGTTTGCCGAACAGGTGGTAGCTTTGTCGTTCATAAGCGCCTTCTCAGGGCCTAATTTAAATACAGGATATTTTAATTTTGAATGCCTTTACGTATCAGTATGTATGCATAGATATGACATTTAATTAGGAAGTTTATTTTCAACGTATACGCTATATATAAATACTATATAAACCGAAGTATTTTGAAGTATTGATAAATCAGTGGTAGCGCGTTCGGATATCTCGTCGATGAACGTGTGTACGCACCCTACAATAAGTTTAATCTTTCAGTGAAGATAGCATATTGATATCTTTCGCAACACACCTTTAGATTAGTTCAGACAGCTGAACTTAAGAACTCGTTACTGTAGGCTTCGCATGTTAATATCTTCAGCCACAGTGTCACTTGATATCACATTATTCAAAGACTGTAAATATATCGAATATTGTGTAAAAATAATATTTATACATAATATAATTATACATAACTAAAATGAACATAGCTTTATTGATATTTTAAAATGCCTAGAAAAAGAGAAACCAAACATTTTATAACTAATAAAGCAGTAGGATTGAATATATTTTTGAATATAGTTTTTACCGTCACCTAAGGGTTTTAAAACTAATTTATAAATTAATAAAATCATAATGAACGTAACTATGTCAAAACTTTATTTTCAAATAAACCAAAATTAATTATACCAACAATTTTGCAAGCAACGTCTATAGATAACATGGTGGTTGGGCTTTGTCGAAGTCCGCCTGGATAGCTACCTCAAATTATAAATCTGTCGCCAAGCATCAGTTGGTGTGTCCCGGAAATTGCACTTGAGAGCCAGCTCCATCTAGGTTTGGTGTGTTTACCTTCTTTTTTTATATTATAGGTGGCAAACGAACATGCGGGACACCTGATGATAAGTGATCACCACCGTCCATAGACACTAAAAACGCCAAGTGTGTTGCCAACCTGTGTTTGGGGGTAAGGGGAGGGGAACGGGAGGTGGGCTGCCAGTGCTCTCACTGACCGAACTAAACGCAACAAGGCAAGCACTGTTAGTTCAGGTCGGTTTTCTGTGGGTCGGGTGGTATTACGAGCGAGTCGACCCATTCAGCTGAAACCAGTAATAGCTTCATCGTGGCTCTACCACCTACAATGGTCCATTGTACCACCATTTTTAACCACTTCGTCATTTAATATCAAATGAGACTGTGATCAAACGCTAACTAAGCTTTACAAAGTGTAAAAAAATGTACATTATTTCGCTCATATGCTGGTAAATACATCGGCAAGGCAAATAATCTCAAAAGTGTAAATATTGTATGTATATATATTATTATTTTTGCGATATAAAACAAACTACAAATTATATCCTCTGAATACGCCTTAACGAGCAACACCAATAATTTTCCTAACACTCATTATGTCTCGGCGCTGTCACCCCTTTCTCCGTTATAATACCATGTGTCGAAGCAATTACCACCGTCGGTACCACTACAATGCCAGACATAACAAGTGCGAAAATTTGACAAGCAATAAATTTAATTTCTATTTCGCCTTTGTGCGCAATCGGTGATGAAATAAAGATATTAATAATTCGATGTGCATCCGCCAAAAATGATTTTATATGTTTTTAAAAACATGTGCAGTGTAAAGATAAACCAAATCGAGTTTCTTGCCGGTTCTTCTCGGTGACTGGGTTGTTTTCCTAACCGGTGGTAGTTGTAACGTGCATAAGTCCCTTCTCAGGGCGTAAATTGAATAATATGTTTTTGATTTTGATGTTTGTTTCTATACGAACTAGCTCGGCAATATTTTTTTTTTTATGTCATAGTTGGCAAACGGGCATATGGGTCACCTGATGTTAAGTGATCACCCCCGTCCATGGACACTAACAACACCAGAGGAGTTGCAAGTGCGTTGCCACCCTTCGGAGGGAAAGGGTTAGGGGAGGGAAAGGGAGAGGTGAGAGGAGAGGGGAGGGGAGGTGGGTCTCCGGCGCTCTCACTGACCGAACGAAACGCAACAATGCAAGCACTATTACTTCACGTCGGTTTTCTATGAGAGGGTGGTACTACCCCGGACGAGCCGACCGATTCATGCTGAAACCAGTAATAGTTTCAGCGTGCCTCTACCATAATATGACATCATACTATCTGATGGAAAGTATGGTAAAATGGGTAGGGCCGGCAATGCATCTGTGATTCTCCTCGTGTCGCAGATGCCCATGGACGGCGGGGATCACTTACCATCAGGTGACACGCATGTTCGTTTGCCGCCAATAGTATTAAAAAAAAACCAAAACCAAAGCGACTGCCGATAATAAATCGTATCAATAGTCGTCACCATCATGCCGTCCTGTAGAAGTACCTCTTTGAAGAACCAGATACTATAATATGAACGGAGCACGCTAGCCGGGAGGCTTATTCCATGCTATCAGATATAATTATCTAACGGCAGACATTTCGATCTTCTCTTTTATTGTCGGGATGTTTGCTGACGTGTATTTATGAAGTTTTTATACACATATCTCATACCGTTTATATAAAAATATACCTTCAGAACACTCGCCATGATAGAGATGATAAATCACGCTCCGTGAGGCAAAACTCGCTTTTTATCGTTTTTAATGATATTTTTTTCAGTAAATAAAACATACAATTGTTCGATCAAGTTTACGTTTGAAAATGGATGTTAGAAATATATTTTAATTCACAGATTGTTTCAGCTCAGTCCTGAAAAGAGAAAGCCTATCAATGTCTCGGACTCACTTACAGTCGCGCTTGACGTTAGCTGTAAGCAACGACTATTGTAGCAGATTCTTATATGTATGTATGTTGCGTATGTTATTATTATTTTTATATAAATAGGTACTCGGGAAACAGTTAAGAACATCACTCTCCTCTGCATCTCAGCCGATTTTCTTCACTCCTCTTTTATTTTCTAGCTATTGGTGAGCTTTAGTGTTATCAATAAAACAATTGGAAAAAGATTTTTTCTCTATGGTCAAAGTTGGATCACTGGACGTGCACTCGTTAGAATAAACGATCAATTTATTAATTTAGATGAATTTTAAACAATAATTTACTTATAACACTATATAACTTGTCGATCATTGACATATCATCCGTAACGTACACAATGCCTCGTTTCCGTTATAATAATTTACCTAACCATGTCTAAAACAGTTTTATTTCAAACACAGGTTAACAGTATACTATAGAAAATATAAATAAAGGATATCAGGTAATCCTAAGCACTTCACAGGATAATCTCGTATAAGGTTAAAAAGATGAGCCTTCAACACGAATTCTCGAAGAAAGCGCGAACGGAATGAACGTGTAGGAAATCCTCGCGGAAATTTCAACAGCAATCATTAATATCCCGCGGCGTGTAACGATGTACGACAGGTGAGCGGCTCCGACACGCGCTCAAATTGAAATACTTTCAAATAAACAAACACACTTATCAGATTCTTCTTCCCCTTGGATTATTGTAAAGTCTGTTTGGATTTCAATATTCTTTTTATTTAATGTGTTCTAGACGCGGACGGTTCATAATAAACATAATTTTAAAGTATATTCGTTTGGTTTATTTTTCCTGCATTTAAAATATTAAAATATATCATTGGCCTTCAGCTTCAATGGAGGTATTCGAGAATTAGTCAAGTAAGGAATCACATTTAGTTTATTAGTCAGTAAGTCAGTGTATGTGTAATACATTTAAACAGTAATAACGAATATTAGGCATTCACTGAACTAAATAATATTAGAAAAATCGGGGTAACAATTTATTTGTAGTTTAAAAAATATATAATTTTAATACCTAGTTTTTTATTAGAGAAAAATATTGTTTAAAATATGATTAATTATTGAAATAACGGATTTAGGATTCTGCAACTCTGGTATTTTGATTAAAAAAATACTCACTGGACAGTAGCGACGGTCTCATACGGTCAGATTTTATATACAACTGGAAATTAATAAATTGATTAATTGTAAATATCGCCGTGGATTCAATTTTTTTTTAAAGAGTGTATTTGTTTTTTTAACCTATAAATAATTAATTATCTTTGTTGATATTTAATATCTTAAAAAAATATTATTAATTAGTAAATAAAGTAAATAATAAAAAATTAGTAAATATCGCCGTTAGATATTATTTTGAAGAAAGTGGAGGTTTTTTTAAAGGATAAAATTTAAAATCTCGATAAAGTAAACTTTTACGGAGTATATAAACGAAATTATGATGTATATTTAAAATCTATGTTAATTATAATATACTACATACTACAACTATATACTACAATCCGAAAGTTAAACTATTACGGTGTTATTACAAAAAAGTTAAATACGTATTGAACCCTGGTTTTAAAAAGGTCTCATATTAAGTGCACCGCGGTTGCTGAATGTTCGCCATCTTGTTCTTTTGTCTCGCTTTGGTTACGTTGGGTTAGACTTGTGAAAAAGGATAACGCGAACTTGCCTCGGGCGAGTGCGATGCATTTATTAGGAAACTTTTTTAAACCAAGTATTTTATACATATTTAACTTTTTTGTAATAACACGGTTATTGATTAATCTTTGTTTGTATACTAAAAATGTATTCTATTATGTGCCCTATGCAAATAACAAGTTGAAATAAATTCTGTCTTATGATCTATCAGCAGATATTTATTTCTTCCACAAAGTAAATGTACTTATTTTATATAAAACTTATTATTCGTTTTATTTCCATTTTCGTGTCAGAATAATAACTTTAAATAGATTTTAGAAAGCGTTATTAAATGAATACGAAAATAAAACACTTTTGAAATAACATTCGGAACAATTTGTTGTTGTCAAAGGCTATTTTAAACCTCTAAGTTCTATATAATTCGTTTTCTTTCCGCCTCATTTACAACTGATCGTTTCAAACTGCACCGCTATAAACACGATCTTATTATACAATTGTAAATTGTGTTTGTATTGAAGCACAATGTATCACTGTGTCAAACAGCGCATTGTAGCAGATGTATTGCATTACAACTTCATTTTATACGAATCGTAATCGAATAGGGTCTGAAGTAACAACCCTAAAGTGTTTCATAAGCATTATATGGATAAGACACGGGTTATAATTAGCTATTTAATGTTGTATTATTTTTTTAAATATCAAAGAGTATTTATTTTTTCTGAAAATCACATAGTAAGGTTAAAAATTATTACTATAGATACAGTTAAAACTTAATATTACGTTATACTTGTCCTTAGTATAATATTATAAATGCGAATGCGAGTTTGTTTATTTGTTACGCTTTCACGCTTTAACTACGATACGCATATACATTGTTAAGGATATAGAAAATAAATAGAGTACCTTTCATCCAGAAAAAGTCATGTTTCTAGGTGTGGGTCAAATCTACATTACCACGAGCGAAGCCGCAAATAAAAGCTAATCTACAATATTTGTACGATAAGCAAAATAGATAACAATACCAAATATGAACTACTAGTTTTAAAATAATCAAAGCAAATTACTAATCTTTTTAACAATAATAAAATATATAAATAAATGAAAAGCCTGTTTATTCCACATTTAGTATCCTTATTTTTCATGGGCCCCTCTTCGAATAAAGGCCTCCTTCAGAGAAAGCCAAGCGTCGCGACTACTTGCAACGTCCATTCAGCTCCTACCTGCTATAGATCGCAGTTCATTTTTCCATCGTGCTTTAGGCCTACCTCTACTTCTGTATCCGTGAGGCCCGTTCGAGTATTATAATTGGTAAGCTCTATAGCATATACAGAGTTTAACGGAATTTTATATGTACTATTTAATTATCATGTCTATTAATAGCAAAAAAGAGAGATGGTAAAGTAATAATACTCAACTTGTACACAGAAAAAGTTCGACGTTTGTGCAGGCGGTTTTTTTTCAATAATTCTACTTGATAATTCATACAATTTTAAATGTTACTTGATTATTTCTAGATTCTGCGATGGTATTTAAAACATAGACAAACAAATACTACTTTTTGTTTTAAAAAGATCATATAGGTATGATTATAATTAAGATGACAAATCTGGCATGTCCTTATTAGGATAACGTCACCCTTCAATCCGTACCGCGTATGCGCACGCACCAAGCCCCGAAATTGTGTAAAGTACGAAATAATTTCACGCATCACGTGTCCCGCTCCCGGATAATGACCCGAGAATCTTCCGGCGCTGTCCCGAACCGACCAAAACAAACAGGATGACTCCTAATAAGGGAATGATAAGTTTCCCTTAAGAATCCTTTTTGGAAAAGAAATCGTTTCAGTTGTTGCGTTTGCTAAGGGAAAAGAAAATTACAAAACTGGTAGCGAAATATCGAATATATGTTGAATGTTTAATGGGAGTTTTTCTACAACCCATTTCAGGGTGTTACTACTGTTACTTTATGTTATTCTCATTCGTAGATCGTAGATAATTGTGGAAAACATATATTTTTGCTTAAACCATAGGATTATGAACAGAATTAAGGACTTTGAATTATTCAATTCAAACACCAAGGAGGTTGTATTATATAACTGAGTTTTGAGATTGATTGAGAGATACAAACATAGACTTCATAAATGCAGTGCCAAAAGTCTTGAACGGCGAATTAAATGTAATTGTTGTTGTTAAATGTTTAGCAGTGACTTGCTTGGTCAAACTAATTTTAAAATACCCATTCCTTCATTACTAATGCATCAGTTATCATAACTTAATTACAATGTCCCAAAAACAATGTATTGTTTCGGATGTGCAATTATTACAATCAATTTTGTTTTCTCCAAGACAAAAGACAAAAGACATATCTAGACAGACAGCGATCTAGAATATTTTAACAAATTTTGTAACTGAACCATAGATTTCAATTAATGCATATTTATGTAATTCTATTTTATGTATACACTATATATGTATAATAATAGTGTACTGTATGTCATTAATAGGCTTGGCTGTGTTTACAGTTTAATAGAGTGTTGTGTATAATTTGTAATTGGATTTATGATTTGTAATGCTGTCTCTTCCTAGGTCTTCTTGATATCTATCTAACTGACAATCTGTAATTGTACTTTTGTATATAAATAAATGAATGGTATGAGAATTATTATGTTAGGTCATCATTTTACGTGAGTGATATAATCTAAAGCTATATAAAAGCAGCGTGAAATAAAAAAAGTGTGTGTGTACTTATGTACACGCGTTAGAAGTTATACTTCTTTGGAATAACAGGATAAAATTTTTTTCAAAATATTTATCTTTCGCCTTATTCTACGTTTGGAGAAAAAACGACACTAACAATCGAAAAAAGGTATTTAATATATTGAAAGTTTAAATATAAAGAAATACAAAGACACAAAATGTTGACTATAGCTAACTTCAGGGTGTCGGTTTTTCGTGACGGTGTGCGCACGTATCGTATTAATTTACTCTCATAATTTTTCCCTAACGCGCTAAAAGAAGTATAATTTAAAAAATATACAAAAAATAATAATAATTATGTGTAATATACCGATAAAATATTACATGTCTTTTCCAATAAGGACAAATTTGTAATATTAGATTACTTACCAAAGAAAACCCTTCTATTATTTTTTTATAAACAAAAGAGGTAAACATTTACCTCAAAAAACAATAATTGTAAATCCACAACACATATTCGAAAGATCAAACAAACGAGACCCTCAGCAATCACACCACGTTGGCTCCATAGATTGTGTTGACATAACCACTGAACATTCTTAATTATTTGCCCTGTTTTGGTAAACAATGACCCCGCATTCATATCCAATGTACCTCGACCTACGTATCCTTATTTTTCAACTCAGAATTATACCAAACCGATAGGCCTTTGTGAGTTGGTACTTGAAACTATTGTTTGACAAAATTCGTAGGGTCTGTCTCAATTAAAAATATTGCAAGCAAGACAAACAGTTGTTGCTACGAATTCCGGCTTTTTATTTTACTATTTCGATAGATTTATATCTTTATAGGCTCACAGTATGGTGACATTTTTTAATTGGAATCAATAGTATGTCGTTTGATAGAGCTATTAACTGACTACCGATAAAGTATTTACATGAAATTTATAATATACAATAGATTGATTGACATCAATCGACATATTAATGCACAGCTCAGACTAGTGGCATACGGCGATACAAATGTGGGTTCCTTTTATGTCGTGTGTTAGGATGCATTAGGTTTACCTTTAACAAGTTACTCTTATCATGAAAGACAGGGATAGAAAGAAGAAGTTACAAGTAAATGTGAAACTTGAGTAACAATGTGGATAAATTTATACTTTGAGAAAAATAATAAAAAATATAGTTAAATATATTTTTGTATAGTATGATAATTTTAAAATATATACTTATTAATTCTAATAAACCAAGTAAATCAAATGTCACAACTTAGTGTTACAACTAAGACCAACAAAAAATACAATCTGTATTTCAAGCTAAAAAACACGTCTGTGTATGATAAGTATTTAAAAATAATTATTCAAAATAATAAAAATACCATTAATTATTGCGAACTAAAGCAAAATTTCAAAGGGACTTGTCACCCGGGTCTCTAGAACATTCGGTTCCCGTGTTATCAGTCCAGTCGCAGGACATTTCGGTGTTATCTGCGGTCGACATCTTCGGGGGCCGTAAATTGGTCAGCGCAGTCTTGCGGGTCCTGGTGTCAAGATGAAAAGCTTATTTTGTTATGAAAAGGGTCACGCCTCGTGAGATAATCACTATGGAGTATTAAGGATTTTAGTTAATTTGTTGTATGTAACTCCCGGCGTATGGAAAATACTATGAGTTATTATTATAACGCAGTATTTTGAACTACGCTTGTTAAAAATATGTAAGATAGAAAAGAGAAGTTTGTGTAGAGGCATCAACCTCATTGTTAATTATAAAAGTAGGCGGTTGATGTCTCAAAATAAAAAAAAAACGGTGTGTGTGCGATTCACACACGATAGAAGTGAAACTTCAGTAAATCGACAAAAGAATGAAATGAATATATATATAACAAGGGTAGGATAATTACAAAGGTTTATTTGTTTAAAAATGAATTTATTATTTAGCACAACAAGATATAAAGATACTCACAAACACTGTTAAATAATAACACCCTACGCTGACTTCCTACTAAAAAGCTGTATTACGTAGCCGCATACAGTGTACAGTAGTATTAGCTCACGTACTTTTCACATATACTAACACACGTTAAATGCTCAAAAACAAGCAAGTATTAAACAGTGTGCAATATACATACACACCAACAATTGCTCTCTCGCTCTGGCTCACTAATTTTAAACTTTAAACTCGAAAACTTCAAACTTTTCAAAACATATCGAAGAATAAACATTGTTTCTTACCCCGCGTGTCGACCGTGACGCGAATGCATAATCAATCAGTAATTCACAAGCGTCGCGCTCGCGTCGCCTGTGACGTGCGAATCGCTTGGGATTTGAAAAAATTCCAACAAAGATTGGAATCCTTACTTTTTTTTTTAATAAAATTATTATGGCACAACTACGAAATACTCGCCTAATTTTTATACAAAATTATTGAGCAACGTTGTCTTATGTCACTCCTATAAGCCGGTATATCGCCACAAAGTATCGCTTACGATCGGAATAAACGCAAGTATCGAAATTATCGTCACGCGTCAAGTCATAAAGTTTCGCGATAATACAACTAAGATGATTTTGCAAACATTAAGAAGTTTCGTATATGCTAATTACGAGTTTATTTGATTGACTATAGTGTGGGAGAATTTGCTCTGGGATTTTATCGGGTTAACTTTATTACCTAGGTATAGGGTAGCATTAGAATAGAGTTGTGGATATATGAAAACAAATGGTTTGATGTTTATATCATAAATAGCAACCATAATAATAATATAGTAGAACCTAGCGCCAACTAGTGTTGAGTTATGAATATGAATAGCAAAAAAGCACCCGGGGCAATAATTATATACATTTTTATAAAGTTTATTCATCAATCAAACATACGATGGGCTGCATAATCTTATTATAAAATATAAATACTAGATGTACACAAGCCGCTATATTACGCGTCGCTAATCTAATGCAAGTGCAATACGGTCGCTAACGCGAAACCAAAAGTTTTTCTCCTGTCAAAAAAATACCGCGTAAAACGCGACAAACGAAGTTTTCATTTTAAAATAAATGATCGAAATCTAATCCACTAGTTTTAGAATGATACTCGCACAGCGGCAGTCCTCCATTATTTTATTTAATTAGAAGATATAACATTTATATTTTGCGTTACTAATAAATCAAATAAGTTATTTAAAAAAAAGTCAATTATTTTTTGCCATATTTAGTACGTAAGATACGTTATTTGTTTGTTACCGCACCTTTATTCATCATTCGGTATCAAAGTGTTTGTGATTGCAGCTAAAGGGAAATGACAAAGAAATGGATTGAATAGGCTGTAATTTTAAAAGCTTTCAGTTTTCCTTTTTCTAAATTTCGCTCCAACCCTCGGAGACGCACTTCGTTATTATTGATGTTTTGACATCTTCTGTTTGCATGTAATTGTGGTAATGGTGTTTGAATATTGAAAGTATATTATGTATAAGTAACTTTTGTATTACAATAATTATGTGCATGTAGGAGTCTAGACTGATTCGGAGAGCGTGCACAGCTTTTTAGATATAATATGCGTGATAAAAGGGACGTGATCGGAGAGAGTGATAAAAAATCGAAGTGCGTAAAATTGTCTATATCATATTTGACTCCGTATGTGGTGTAGTCACAAGACATCTTTCAATTGTTTGAATAAGATATTCGATTTACAATAAATTTAAGAAAGTGTCTATTCCTCCGCTAAACGGATGAATAAAATAATTTAATCGACCGATTATTCGGATTAACAGATAAATCATACGAAATGCGTTGGATTGCATACGAAAGTATCCACTTATTATTAATTTTATGTGTCGGTTAGGTTAGGTTAGACTTGCGAAAAAGGAAAACGCGAGCAGGCCGCGGTAGCGTTCGGCGAGCGCGGTTGATTGAATACGAAAGTATCTACTTATTATTAATTTCAATTCATAAAATGAGAAAAATTACCTTTACAAAATTTTTACCTTTAAAAAATTAAATGTTACCGTATGGCAACTTAACCTTAGATAAACGAAGTGTCTATTCGTCCGCTAAACGGATGAATAAAATAAGTGAATAAAATAATTTTAACAATAAATAGGTGTTATCGGACGATTAAATTATTTTATTCATCCGTTTAGCGGACGAATAGCAATAGCCTAAATTTAAACATTTCGGCTAGTTTGCGTAAATATCACATTCTCGAGTCATAGAGCTACACGTACAAAATTCTCCAAATCTATACACATAAATAAAGTTGAAATGTCTCTTTGTTCTGTTATAATAACAGCTATTTATTAAATGGATATTAAGTATATACAATACTTATCATAAAAACTAGAATCGAAATACAACCCATTCATAGAGAAGAACCGACCAGTAGCTCGATTTGGTTTACTCGTTTTGATTGTACATATCTTTAATAGAAGTTGTTGTAATGCAATCATTTTTAACCGATGTATAGAGAGGGATATAATTTCCAGGTATAATTATTGCTGCGTTTGTAACAGTAGTAAAGTAGGTGGTAGAGCCACGCTAAAGCTATTTTATTGGTGTCAGCATGAATGGGTCGGCTCGCCCGGGGTACTACTCGACTCACAGAAAACCAACGTGAAGTACAGTGCTTGCATTGTTACGTTCCGTTCGGTCAGTGAGAGCGCCGGAGACCTACCTTCCCTTCCCTCTCTTCTCCCCTCCCCTCTCCGTTCCCCCTACTCCTTCCCCTCTTCCTCCCAAAACACAGGCTGGAAACACACTTTCGACTCCCCTGGTGTTGTTAGTGTCTATGGACGGTGGTTATCGCTTAACATCAGGTGACACGCCTGTTCGTTTGCTTCCTATGATATAATAAAGTAATATTAGATTACTTGTAACCTTTCCCAATTAATAGGGTCTAGAATACAAAAAAAACTCAACTCTGAGTGTAGTTTCAGACCTTAACAAGTTTAAAAAACTACGAAAAAGTAATCATTGCCTTAAACCTATATTATAATACTAGTGTAAATAAATGCAAATACTATAGTGTCTACTTGAACAAATAGAGATATTGTTTAAAATCTATATCAAATTTTTGTTCACTAATTTCACTGTTAATAATTCCATAAGGGTAAAGTTATTATAACATTTATAGAAAATTAAAATACTTATAAATACTATTCATGTTATTTATGTAAGAGTGTGTAGATAATCAGAATTATATTGTCGTTGGTAACACACGTCATAGCCTCTGAGTGTTATTGGGGAAATCGTGTGAGATAAATCGTATTACAGATGTCAGGGTTTACATAAGGATACTTACTGATGTAAAAAATTTGGTTGTTTTAATAAATACATTTTGTGTTGTACTGAAAATTTATTATTGTCATAATTTTTGGGTAACAGACATACATTCGAAAAAAGTTGTTAAATTAAGTAACATATTGATACAGTACTAACTGTATCTCTCTGGTAAAAGACCAGCATAATTACTAGAAACACCAACAAATTGATCATCCCATGCTTCAGGCTTACTAAGTCCAAAAACAGTTTTTTATGTAGTAGTGTTAGGTTTTATAACAAAGTCCCAAAACACATTTTGCCGAATAGTGAGTTCAAGAACCATGTCAAACGGGTTTTAATATCTAAAGGCTATTATAGGATTATTATAGGGTTTAGGTATTTTGCATACTGGTTACTAGGAGTACAGAAAATAACGTAGGATACATTCCATACGGAAAAAATACTGCTCTTGTAGGATAGGTTAAATCTAAAGGTTAGTAAATTTCAAGGAAATGTAGTAAATATACTATAGTGAATAAAATAAAGTTAATTGAAAAATAATTCTTTTGAATATCCACTAAAGACCATAAAGAATTCCGACTGAATCAAAACAATTAATGTAGCGAAGAGACGTCGGTCATTTGATGTAAGAGTGTGAATGTTGTAGTTAAATTTTGTGTACTAAATACGCAGATTTGATCTTGCTATAGTCTACTGGTTGTTTTAATTTCAAATTGCAAAATTGAATCAGTTTTTGTTACAATAAAAGCGTAAAATATAACAGTATCGTACTATGATCATAAACCGAGCGATGAGCAATTTCGTTCTTCGTGATTGGTTGAATTTCCCACGAGGATAGTGATGAGACACAACTCTTAATTTCTTGCTTCGTGTATCCTTTATCGCTTTGTGACCGCCCGTATCAAAGGGTTATATAGTTATAGTTTCATTAACAGGGGAGAGAAAAGGATAAAATAGTTTTCTTACATTATTTAGCTATTTTATGTGAGTTAGCAGTATATCTAAATCTTTTTTTTCAACGCTAATTTATTGTTTTAAGTATGAATTATTAACAAAAATACATCGTTTTTAATAGGCATGTATAATGAGTACTTATAATGTATTTTTGAAATTGTAATCGCGCACTAAGTAATATATATATACTTATTTGTTGATAATTAAATCTATTTTTAATCTATACACATATACGTATACTCTTTACTACTTATTTTAGTCCGATGAAGCTGTGAAGACCCGTCAAGCCAATAGCGTAATCAATCAGAAAAAAAAGTGTGTGTGTCCTTAGTACACGCGTTAGAAGTTATACTTCTTTGGTGTAACAAGATACAAATCTTTTCAAAAAATGTATCTTTCACCGTGTTCTACGTTTGTAGAAATAACGATACTACAATAGAAAAAAGGTATTTAATACATTGAAAGTTTTAATACAAAGAAATACAAACAACAAATACAAAGAAACAAAATGTTCACTATAGCTAACTTCAGGGTTTTTTATGGCGATGTGCGCGCGCATCGTAAAAGTTTATTCTCATCATTTTTCCCTAACGCGCCAAAAGAAGTATAACTTCAAAAATCCTTATTACTACTAGTTTTTACTCGCAGCTTCGCTTGAATTAATGTACATATGAGCTATACGTCGAGTGCTATACTTTTTACTGGACAAGAGGCTATATTCTTTTCTATTCCCTTGAAAACGTCTGTGCAAAATGTAATGATGGCCGGTTCAGTAACTAACCGTAAAAAATACACTGACGTTCACATTTATTATATTAGAAGTGTGATAATATACATTACCATACATGTTATACAATGTATAAACGTCTGTAGTAAAATGAAATCAAGATTTTAAAAAAATCATAACATGTACTTAAAGAGTTTATTATAATTTATATCATCTAGAAATAATAAAATTAATGCCCATTGACAATGCATAAAAATGTCTATTTACAAATCGAAGAAGATTTATATATTTTTACCAAGTTCTAGCTTTTCCAATCACTTATTATTAACACACTCGACTTCACATTACCACGTGTTTTCCACACCACGTATATAAAACAATGGTGCGTAGGAATCAAGCCCTCCGGTGCAGTCGAGGTGGAAGAACAAGCCCGTGTCGCGTTATAAGCACGCGGAATTAATGAATATTAAGCGCACGCATTTCTAACGTGTTCATAGCGCCATCTCGTGGAAAGATACAGACTTAATTTCCTTAAAGCCTATGGGAGTTGGTTTAAAATTAAAGGTGACATGGATTTAATGAATTAATGTTAACATTTTCAGTTCTATATCTTGAAATTTTTATTGAGATAACAGCTGGTTATTTATATTAATTGTATGCTTTCCTTTAGTCTTTTTATTGTAAACTTATTATTAGTATTAAATCCTTACAACTCGGATACCGATTTTATGACACATAGATGATAATTTTAGCATTACTTGAAAATGCATGACGTATGCATGTAGCGTAGTCAACCCTCTGACAATTCATCAAAATCGTTTTAACATTTTCGGACATTAGCCTGAACTAACAGCAGACAAAAAAAAGACATATGGTTAATTAAACAGAAACGAAACTAAAGAACATTAATACAAATTAAATAGGAAACAAGATGAATCACTTCCTGAAGTCCAAAAATATCTATTTTATTTTCTTTACACTACTGTACATTACTTACAATAAAGTCATTCATACATCCATACCAAGAAAATTTAGCAACCTTAACCAACCATAGATAATTTATTCAGTACAGAATTTTGTCTCGTTTCTTAGATATTTTTCACAAAGATATTCTTTTATCGTTTTTATTCGCTGAGACTGTATTATTATGGACGTCGTGGACGATGATGGATTGTAAGCATCCAAATCACATGAGATTTGGGCTTGCCCTTATAACTCGGTACATGAATAAAAGAGCTCCTTTGTGATTTCAGCATTTTTATATATGTGAAATATAAATTAGATATACACAAATTTTTTTGTATCGTTTTGAATTAATAATCATGTTTAAGGCTTATTTTAATTTTAATACTAGCTTTGTTCGCGGCTTCACTCACGTTAATATAGGTTGAACCTATCCTTGGAAAATAGTACTTTTTTCTAAATAAATGGTACCCTATATAGTTTTCCATATCCCTGACAAAATGTATGCAAAATTTAATGATAACCGGTTGAGTAGTTCACGCGTATCAAACAAATAATCAATGTAAGGCACATTCCCATTTATAATAATTAATAAGGACTAGTGAGGATGTGATTGTTTATCAAAGGAGTATAAATTGATTACATTATCTTTAATGGTGGGCACAATACAATCAAATAAAAATAGTTACCACCCAGATATTTACAAACCTTCAGCAGTCGTTGTTATCATGTTAACCTGCAAACCTGTCAGTAGCTCGATATGTACTGAATGGTCAGGAAGAGTGACAAACTAAAACATAATCATTATAATAGATTTATCGCCATATGTGTGGTGAAGCTACTGCGCATTATTCTGCTAGTTACTGAATATAAACGGACTGATTTCGGAACGCTGCACGCCTAAGTGTGCCACTATCGCGATCGTCACAACTAGTGTATGGTTGTAGCGAACTGTACAGATTTTAAATCATTTGTTGATCCTTAAAGTTTGCATGTTAAAATATTAGGATCAGGACATTAACAAATTCTATTTTTTTATGTTATGGAGTACAAACTAGGCATGTAGTCTACAATATTTTATAATTGGTTAAAGTTGCCTAAGCGACATCAAAAAAACCGCAATCCTGAAGTCAATCATTTTACGTCTAAGGAATAAGTTTGACTACCTCGTTTACGAATGCGTGTTCCCAAAAAAATTACAAAGCTTTGCTGCCGAAATAGATATGACGATGCTTATCCTATAATCAAACCTTGCATAGGCTCACTGCTCGTACCAAAATCGTTCACGATACTACTAAAATACGTTTTAAATACTGGTAATTGTTGATACTAACCAACATTTAATAAATAAGTAAAAACCTTCTTCGAAGCGATAATGGCTGAGAGGGTAACGTGTTTGGATATAGCATTGATCGACGTTGGTATTTTTCCGATATAAGCTATGCTTTCAGTGAAGAAAAACATTGTGACGAAACCTGTAGTCCGGTGAAGCTGTTAAGACCTTGCTTGGTCAATAGCGTAGTCAGTTCGAAAAAAAAAAAAAAAATTGTAACGAAACCAAAACGTGATGGTACAAATTTTTCGAAGCTCGCTTGGCTACCTACACACCTTCAAGTTGAGAATCTGTCTCCAAGTATATATAGTTGTATTCCGACAGCTGCACTTGTTGTGCACAGCCTTAGGTGGTAGAGCCAAGTAGAAGCTATTACTGGTTTCAACATGTATGTGTCGGCTCGCCCGGGGATAGTACCACCCTGTCACAGAAAACTGACGTGAAATAACAGTGCTTGCATTGTTGCCTTTCGTTCGGTCAGCGAGAGCGCCGGATACCCACCTCCCTTCCCCTCCCCTATTCCTCACTCCCCTCTCCCCCAAACACCCATGTTGGGACGGTGGTTATCACTTAGCATCAGGTGACCCACGTGTTCGTTTGCTTCCAATGATGGTTTAGCTTATTTACCGTCTTGGTTCACTTCATCATTCATTCATCAGGTAAGATTGGTAAGAAGTCAAAGGTTACAAGTATTTTTCTTAATCCAATATTATCAATTTAGAGGAAGTTTCTTAAGATAACGTCGATTTTCGTAACCCATAGTAGAAGGTTGCGTACATTAACATCAGTTACATTCCGGTCTCTCCGTGTAACCCCGGTGTAAATATTTGAGAACGTTGTGACGACTCGCCACAGACTGTCTTATGCTTAATTTATTTTGACAAATCATCTTTCCTTTCGCTCCCGTTTATCGGAGGTGTGTTTGCCGAGGGTACAACAAGGTGGGCACAATTGATGTTTTGTGTATACTTAGGGAAAAAAATTCGTATAGCGGAGGGTTTAACTTATATAATGGATGGTTTGTGTGATATTAACTTATGATTTCGCTTGTATAAGTAGGTATATATTTTAATACATATCTATATATACTTGTATAAAATATGCATGTTGATATATCGAAGATCATAATTAGCACACTTAAGTGTCTTTAATTAAGAGACAGAATGCGTAATTTTATGATCATGGATGTTTTTTACTCAATATTCATTTTGCTATAATTCAACTATTTATTACAAGATATTATAATAATAAACATATATGAAGCCGCGAGCACGACTAGTATATATGAAACGTCAAAAGAATATTCATACCATTACATAGTATACAACAAAGTCCCCTACCGCGCCTGTGTGTCTGTCTGTTCGCGATAAACTCAAAAACTACTCAACGGATTTTCTTGCAGTGGACAAAGTGATTCATGAGGAAGGTTTTGGTATATAGTTTGTCAAGGATTTTTTTTATGATCCGCCCGCTAGTAAATATAATAAATAACATAACATAAAATACATTTTTTTAAATATTATTTCTTCGATTAGGGACCACATGTGTAATTTCGATTAGCCAAAATGATGTCAGATTTAAGATGTAAGATTTGAATAACCGTATTTTATTCCCGAAAATCGTTGCGTTTGCAATTACAGCTACTTGAAAATATTTATTGATACTGTAATCATGTCCGATAGGATTGCGACCACATAGTGTATCAATATGATAAACTTAACTATGGAACATTCTTGGATCAGGTGATGTATATTGAGCTGTAGATAGGCTTGAAGTCCGGTATGGATGCGGCAACTGACGGAGGACACCAGATCTCTCCATAGATGCAATAGCAGGGTTGCAAGATTACGCTGAAAAAAAAAATAACACAATTAAATTAATTAAAAACATATAACTGAAAATGGTTATAAACTATTTTAGTTACATGCTATTTATTAATGATATTGGTTTGTGATTTTCTTACAACGATCAATTTTACGTTTATACTTTGTTCATAAATTATATACTCTTAACTTTGATACTGTGTATTCAAATATTTGCTTGTTAGATAGTTCAGCTTAAAGTTAAATAAGTAAACCGCAACCAAATCCCAAAAGGTCGCGACATCCGACATTCGGCGAGCCTTTATTTTACCTTGTGTCTCACCCCTAATGTTTACAGCGTGATTCTCAACTGTATTTGTAGGTTTTTGCATTTCAATCTAACAAAAATATCTATGGGAGACCTAGGCCACTTCCGCCATAAGGTATGAGCATAGTGAAATGGCCCCAGAAAGATATTTAAACGGTACTAAAGGGATATGAAGGCATTAATAAGATAATAAGATCCTGGAAGTTTCAGATCACAAATTTAATTGATTTTCAAAAAAAAGCAAAATGAGTAAAAAACAGAAATAAAATCTTACAATTGATTGAACCGATTGATCTAAAATTTTTCATAACATTATTTAAAAAAACTTCTTTTTTTAACTCTGTTATTGACTATAATAATTTTGGTAAAATTATGAAACGATTTTTTTGTAAACGTTATGTTACCTACAACACTAAGAGTATTTAAATTGATAAATTGCTTAAAAATGTATATTTTTTTATGGCGTACCCATTTTAGAGTAATAAACAACGTTAACGAAGTTACGGATATCGACTACTATTATGGTAATATAAAAAATAAAATTGGGCTTTTAATTAGAACCCGAAAAAGCAACCTACTGTATATAAAAACGAGATACATTTGACACAGCTTCATAATATATGAGACGAGTTAACAAGCATGTAGTTATTGGCTACCTCGGATGACGGTAGTACCCTAGAGACGGTCCACAAATATGGAAATAACTTTATATTCATTTGATTCTTGGACTAAATATTTAAGTATATAAATATTTTTATTTTATTAAAAGAAAATCAAACTAAGCAATAGTATATAAAATGTTAACTTATAAACTAGCTATTCTGCTGAGTACACGCAGTTAACGGCAATGATTTTATAAGTAAGAAGAGATGTTTTTGTGGGTGGTAGAGCCTCGCTGAAGCTATTACTGGTTTCAGCATGAATGGGTCGGCTCGCTCCAGGCAGTAGTACCTTGTGTGTACCTACAAGAAAACCGACGTGAAGTAACATCGCTTGCATTGTTGCGTTTCGTTCAGTGAGAGCTTCGGAGGCCCACCACCCTTCCCCCCCCAGGCTGGCAACGCACTTGGGACTCCCCTGGTGTTGCAAATATCTATGGACGGTAGTGATCACTTAACATCAGGTGACCCATCTGTCCGTTTGTCTCCTATGATATAAAAAAGATAAAAAAAAATGTCGACTAATTATATTTTGATTCAAAAAGTAAAATAATAAACTGCTACAAATTCTAAATTCATCACATATCAGTGAAAGACCCACTGAAGGAAAGTATTGGCATTATCACTACATCAACCCATGACGTATTAACGATTTCAAGCTCCGACAAATCCACAAATTTCTATTTTCCCGCATACGGCAGTACAAGAACGTTTCTCAGTATCAAGATGTTTTCCTCCGCTCTCAGCCGATAATGTTACCAATTTAAACTAGTAACGGTACACGATTTTTGATACATTCGTCGCTATATGTCGAGGGCCGAACCTGCGGATATCTAATTGATATTCCATCGGTCAAACCATTCGCATTTATCCTATTAGAAATACTAAGCGAGTCACAAACATCCATCCAGATTTAAAATATTCAAAAATAAAATTGAATGTTGTTTCAAACTTGAAACTGCCTGTTCGTCATTGCCTGGTAATGCAAATCACAATAACAGCCTATATCAGTCAGGATAAAGTTTGCTTTCTAAGTTTCTATAAGTTAAATAATTTTTAGATTCGGATCATCGCAGATTTTCTCGTACAAACAATTCACTTTTATTTTTTATCATATTTTAGATAGGAACTAAAATATATCTATAACTCTGTATCGATTGAGATTTCTATCCATTTTCTATGCTGCAGTCTAAGTAATATATATAGATTGAATATTCTTATTAAATATCCAATTCCAATTCCTGTTTGGAACGACCTCGGAGTCCGAGTATCCTTAATCTTTAATAAGGCATAGCCTATTGATATTCTATATACGTAATAACGTTTTGACGACAATTCACTGCTTTTTTTTAATTCCAATGTTCTGGAATAAGGATGAGAAACTTTTCTTTTCAAATTGACTACGCTATTGACCTGTCAAGGTTTTTACAGCTTCACCGGTGATAACGCCATCTATTAATTTTTATACGTATTATCTCCTCTTCCTTATTCCGCATATTTTATCTATAATTTCACATGCTATTTATTATCTATGTAGTTTATACCACCCCTTCTTCTCCAAAAAGAACGGAACGCAATTCGCCGCCCGCGCCGCCCTCTCTTCTTCGGCTAACGATTTTACGTGATCGCGTACGTTCGCTTAATACATATCAAAATTCATAGATGGCAATACTAACCGGATTACTCTTTTTCAGGTGTGATGAGAGAAAAAATGCATTGCCGTCACGATCTTGGTTGTATATATATCAGCCTACGCTGATATATTATAATCAAAACTGGTTACGCATAATTGTCTACCAATGTTAATATTTATTTTATAAAGTGTGCATAGGGTGATAATTTTAAAGCCTAAAACTTGATTCTATACATATTTTCAGAACTTGTTTTTTGTTTTATTGCAAAATGACTACACTATGCCTGATGGTAAACACAGCACAATCCAAAAACAATGGCGACCACCGAGTGACACACTATCTATCGCCAGTCGCCGCTGTCATGCCGGTTTGCGAAAAGCTGGATATGCACAGGCTGATCCCGAAACGCGACCCGCAGAAGCGAATCACTGTGATGGGTTTTTTCGCCATATACTTATATCTACCGAATTTACAAAGGCTATTCTTATCTAAATGCTTGAAACCAAAAAAAGTTGGTAGTTATACGTTACATGGATTTTGTGATGGGCCATCTTTAGGATACGCTGCTGCGATTTATCTTCGCTCAGAGGATAAGGACGGTTTAGCGAACGTACAACTCTTAATGGCTAAGTCTAAGATAGCTCCTTTGAAAACAAAACAAACTATACCCAGTCAGGCTGTAAAACCCTACCACTCCGCTTTCGCCACTGCCTCGTTCGTTATTCAGTAGGGTGCACCACTTGCAGATGAAACCTGGCTTTGGTGTCTTTTTAGGTTTTTTTTTATTGTAGCTCGTCAAAGTGACTGTACTGTGCCTGATGGTAAGCACAGTACAATCCAAAAACAATGGCGACCATCGAGAGACATACTATCCATCGCCGGTCGCCGCTGTCATACCGGTACTGCGTAAGTATCTCTTCACGTTGCGCTTGAAGGACCCCATGTCATAGGAAGGAGGAAACACACTGGCCGGGAGATTGTTCCACAGCTTCACGGTACGGCAAAGATAAGATATTGTGAACTTTTTAGTTCGTGCCCAAATAGGATTTACCGTAAAACTGTGGCTCCGAAGACCAGCACGTGTGGTGCGGTTATGAAAAGGAGAGGAAGGGATCAAGTTGAATAACTCTTCAGAACACTCGTCATGATACAGACGGTAGAACACGCTCAGTGAGGCAATGTCTCTGCGCAACTGAAGCGGCTCTATGAACTCTGTAATATCTGCATCATTAACAATGCGGACAGTCCGTCTCTGCAACCTGTCCAGGGTATCCAAGAGGTACTTTGCCGAACCGTCCCAGAGGTGCGAGCAGTATTCCACGCAAGGCCGAACTTGAGCCTTATAAAGGGGATATAGCTGTTCAGGCGTGAAAAACCGTCGCACCCTGTTCAGGATTCCGAGTCTCCGAGATGCAGTGGAGATCACGCTCTGTATATAATCCCTGGGATTGAGGTCGCTGCGAATATCTATGCCTAAGATATTGAGACTGTCTCGCATTGCGAGCGAGACGTTCTGAAGAGCTGGAAGGGGGGGAAATGGGGATCTCTTGCAGGTAAACGCGCATACCTGTGTTTTGTTGGCATTAAACTCAACCAGATTACTTGCTCCCCATGTTGATATGCGAAGCAAAGACTGGTCGAGCTCAATGACTAGTTCCTGCCGTCTCTTTTCAGTGTCTCCCTGACCGCAAGAAGGCTTACTGTAATAGGACTCATGGATGGTGCTATCGTCTGCATAGCAATGAATATGGCCTAAAGGCAACATATCATTGATATGCAGAAGAAATAGAGTAGGCGAAAGTACAGAGCCTTGAGGAACTCCAGCATTTACTGACATGAGCTGCGAATCACATCCTTCGACAAGGACACGAATTCTGCGCTCATGTAGAAAGCCAGAGATCCATTTGCATAGATTGTCAGGGAGTCCGTACGCAGGAAGCTTCGAAAGAAGACCACGGTGCCAGACCCTATCAAAGGCCTTGGCAATGTCGAGACTGATCGCCAAGGCTTCGCCGTGTTTGTCAATTGCCTCTCCCCAGCGGTGCAGTACGTAAGCTAGAAGATCACCGGTTGATCGGTTTTGGCGAAAACCATATTGCCGATCGTTAATTAGCGAGTGATCCTCCAGATAGCGGACAAGCTGGGTGTTGATGATCCGCTCCATGATTTTGCACAGCACTGAGGTTACGGCAATTGGACGGTAGTTGTTAGGATCTGATCGATCTCCCTTCTTGGGAATCGGTTGAACATTGGCCTCTTTCCAAGCCCGGGGCACGACACCAGAGACGTAGGACAGGCGGTACAAGCGCGTAAGTGTTGGAGCCAACTCGGCTGCACATTTTTTTATAACTACCGCTGGGATACCATCCGGACCACTGGCCTTCCGAACATCGAGTGATCGTAGTTGTTTTAATACGTCACGTTGCCTGAATCGTAATTCCGGCATAGTGACACCGCAGCATGGAATAGTAGGCGGTTGCGCGTTTCGATCATCGAGCCAGGAATTCGCCGCAAAGAGATTGCCTAATAATGTGGCTTTCTCCTGTGGATCATAGGCCAGTGTCCCATCAGAGTACCTCAGTGGCGGCAACGTTGGACGGCAAAAATTGGCTTGCACAGCTTTGGCCAGACTCCAGTAGACTCTCAGTAGACTGTTAGTCGGATGACTTACGAGTTCATGACCTAAGCGTGCAATGCGTTGGGCATCCGCTCTAGTATAGGCCCTCTTACAAGCTTTGGTAGCAGAATTATAGGCTGTTTTTTAGGGTGTTGATATTATGATCCTTGTTAGCGCGACCTTTGATCCAAACACGATACGTGGTTTGCTTCTTACTGACAGCATCAGCACATTCACGATTGAACCAAGGGCGTCCCCTGCGATTACTGACGATCTCGGAGGAAGGAATATAATACTCCATTGCCATTCCAATCTCGTCAGCAATCGCATCGGTAATCGCTAAAGGATCGTTCCCACCGAAACAGCGTCGCTGCCAAGGAATGGAAGCGAAATAATCCCGCATCCCGTCCCAATCTGCTGACGAGTAGTGCCAGACTTTGCGCTTAATTCTTATACTGGGTGGAGGTTGAGCGCGTGGCACAGACGATACAACAAGGCAGTGATCCGATGTGCCCAAAGGAGCATTGGCCGACACATCATAGTCAAGTCATAGTCAAGTCTTAGATGTTATTCGACACCCCTTACACCCCAAAAGATGAATTTTATTTTAAACATAGAATACAATACACAAAAGTGGTTACATAACCTAAACAAATTTCAATTCTTGGACGTGTACACACGCACATGCATGACATATGCATATATGCATGCATGATTTGGATGACTTTATTATCACTGAATAAAATTTAAATTTCGAGAATGTATATGTTTAGATAAATATTTGTGAGTAATTATATATTTTTTTAAATGGCCGTGTCTGTGGTTAGGTTAGCTATGCGCGTACAAGTAGGTGAAGAGGCACTGACAAAACCGCCAAACAGTCTTGTATTAAAGTTATAATAAATTGTATATTTTACATTAAAATATAGTAATCTAAACAAAAATAAATAATACGATTTAATAAAGTGTATATTATTATATTACATAGTATAAAACAAAGTCCCCTACCGCATATGTCTGTCTGTCTGTTCGCGATAAACTCAAAAACTACCGAACGGATTTTCATGCGGTTTTCATCGGTGCATAGAGGGATTGACGAGAAACGTTTTAATATATAATTTGTCAATGATCTTTTCATAATCAGGGCGGGACAATGTCTGCCGAGCCCGCTAGTTTATTATAATTTAACTATCAATATTTGTATACAAAATTTATTTACTACTTTTGAAACATATACCATATTTGCTAGGATTAAAAAAAGTAAAATAAAGAGTACACACGTGTTGAAGCTGTATTACGATTCTTATGATTGTAAAAGCCTTATGAGCAATTATACGTGCAAAAAATAGTATAACGCAATGTTATGATTTAAATCATGTAAAAATGTGTTAGCTACTAAATTATATAGATAGAAAACAGTCAACTACTTTACATTATAATCTTAAATCATATAATGAAATTGTACTCCTGTATCGAATTTAACATTTAAATTTAACTTCAAACCCCGCGTAACTAGTTTATCTGAAACATTAATGGCGTCTATAAGATGGTCAGGTAGGCAGACAAATTTTGACCGAAACTAATCTGTCTCTCTAATTGTGTTACCGACAACTTTGATCCTTATATCCGACTGCGCTTCCCCCAGGATATGATCCGACCAGAAATTATATTAGTTGTAGTTGGCTTCGCTAATAAGGGGCAGAAAGTTTTTGGGTGGACGGGATTCCATCCATTGCATGAACTATATATATCTGTTTATTACATTTAACTTATATGGTATTTAATGTTACACAAAGATTGTGATATTAGTACCTTATAAATAGGTCAACATAATATGGTAGAATATTTATTTTATTTTTTATTACATTCTTACCAACCAATCGTTTGTTAGATTATTACTGTTATTATCATGTAGATAATGATATTACAAGTTTCTTGCGATAACTTCAATTAACTAACAAAATGGTGGCCATGTTGTTAGAACTTTCTAGAAGTCAGAATCGGATCAGTCATAATCCATACTCCTTGGTATTATTTTCCATCCACTTCAATTATGAACAACAACTAACCTATATTACATAAAACACCACCAATATTACAAGATCCAGCCAAAAACTCAATAAGGGTTTTTATACTTACTAGTGGGCGCCCACTGGTCGATATTCGACCATAGTTCATTGATTTTTTACAGTTTGAACTTTATTAGGGTTATTTTGTCAACTTACTTCTATAATCAAAGGTTTTTATCATGGTTACTCAGTTATTATAATAATAGTTATATGTTATAATATCATTGTTGAATGTAGAATGAAAAAGGGTAATTGGAACGTAAGTGTAAAAAAAATACATACAGTCGACCATAGCAACCTCCTTCGCAACCTTTTTTTAAAGTCCATTATTGACGGATGTCAAAACGTCTTTTTTATTTACATGTGTGTATATGCTGTGTAAAATTGAAGCATTAGTGTGAGTAATGCATATTTTTATTAATTTAATGTACTTCTAATGCATTTTATATAAAATAAATAGCTTTCTGCAATTCTCCTCCATATAAACTTTAACTATGCCAAGTTTCACGTTCATCCGTTCGCGCATTTCTCTCAAAAAGGGATACAAAGTTTGGGCTTCACGTATTAATATATAGATGATTACACAAAAATAAGTTAATTAAAATTGAAGTGACTAGCATCCGTCCGAGATTTAATTTGCATCAGTTATAACATAAAAGTATATAACGATTAATAATAGTTTTAGAAATCAGAGCTATCTATACATGTAATAACAATGTACATATAACGTATCTATTCTTTTTCGAATTTCGTAAAAAAAATTGTTGCAGGTTTCTACGAATAAGTAATAAAATACATTTCAATCATTCTTAGAAATGTCTGTCTGTCTGCCTGTATATTTGTATGAACACGCATCACTGCTAAAGTACTGGGTCCACAATGAAACTTTACAGAAAAAACAAACACTAAGTTACTCTTGAGGATATGCTTTATGATTTTTTTGAAGTTGAGGTTTTATTGTGAAGCAGTTATGCGTGTTCATACAAACAGACAGATAGACAAACAAACATTTTTAAAAATGATTGAAATGAATACTATTACTTATACCTAGACACCTGCAACAATTATTTTTTCACGAAAACCTAAAATTTACAGACACTTTAGATTTCCATTCTTATTATATAATATAGATTGTGATAACTTCTATCTTCAAAATTATTATGAAATGATTTTACGATTTGTTTTAAACAACACGCAAGCCTATCGTGTGACGGTACATTTTCAAAACCGAAAAATTATGCATGAGGCAATGTTATTCAATGAGGTGTACAGGATTCCCGCACACCCTACTACATCTTGTTGAATTTTTAAACCATCCGATGTCTAGCCGTCGTGAAATTCATTACAACGCCGCGTAAAAACATCCCCCGCTTTGTTTAAACGCAAAATCACAATAAACTCTCTCTTGTAACAGGCTATGCATTTTGAGGAGGCAAGCCTAGCGGAACGGTTTGGTTATTTTTTTAATCGAGTTCTATTACGTTTACGTTGTTTTTTTTAACCGACTTAAAAAAAAGGAGGAGGTTCTCAATTCAACTGTATATATTTTTTTTTATTAGAATTTCATTCCTTAGCCTGCTACTGAAAGCGTTTATGAATGTTTTATACATTTATGCTTCAAATAATTTCGAATACAATATAAGTAAACAAAATTTAAAACTTATAACAGATTTGATTTGTAATTAATCAGTAGACTATTCATCTATAATTGCAGATAAATAAAACCAAAGTTTATTCATAGAGAAAACGGAAACCCGATTATACTTAAATACATTTCTTTTCTTATTCAAAGATGTCATATTTTAAATACTATATAGCATGTCTCTCATACAATTACGACGAATAATTGAACGACACCACTTACTTATTATTTAATTATTAATTCAACAATTAATTATTTAAAAGTTTCTAATCAATAAATTATTCATTTCAAAAATTAACCAATGGACTCACCAATCTACGAATGAATAATTTAATTATTTGACCAATTGCTTAATTTTTAATTAATTGTGAAGTTAATTATTCGATTAACTATTTAAGTAGTAATCTATTTATTAACTCATTATTTCATTTATTCATTCATTGTTGTATTTATTTTATTTACAGAACGCGTAAAAATCGTAATCACGTATAAATAATTATCATTACATAGTATAAAACAAAGTTCCCTACCGCGTCTGTTTGCCTGTCTGTTCGCGATAACCTCAAAAACTACCGAACGAATTTTCATGCGCTTCACCAATGGATAGGGTGATTCATGAGGAACGTACGTATATAATTTATCACGGATTTTTTTCATAATCAGGGCGGGACAACGTCTGCCGGGCCCGCTAGTATATACTAAAGCGGTATTAAAATATATTTCAATAATCCGTTCAATTTTTTTATCGCTGCTTTGTGTAAACTGTATACACATATTTAGATTTATATTATTCACCGTACAGTTCTATTAACATGACACGATAAGTTTTTACTTCACTGGCAACCGTCCGTGACTTCATTCCCGTTATTCTATACACATAAATAAAATTTAAATGCCTGTTTGTAGAATTAAAATAACAGCTTTTTAGTAATCGTAAATGAAAGTATATGCGATATTAATAACAAAAAAAAATTGTTCCGGTTAATTTCCGAAACGGTTGAAACAATTTTGACACAGCTGATAGCTGATGTTTTCAAGAGCAAGTTTATTAAAGAGGAAAAAATGGTATATCGCGCTAATATAAGGGACACGGCCATTACACAAAACCTTTTTTTGCTAAATTCCACGCGGTAGAGGGCGTTGGTAATATTTGGCTGTAATATACAATTTATTACTTGTTCCTCAGAAAATATATATTTTTCTATTATATAAAATTTTCAATACAGATATCACTTGTTCCCGTGATTACTTCATTCATCTTCTTCGAGACTATTACACCAAACATTATATCTTTATGTAGTTCTGTTTAACATTTTAATATTAAATATAGAAACATGCAAACCGGCAATAATCTAATATCCATGGAATGTAACGTCAAAGCTGAAACCTCAGGCGGACTGTCTGTCTGGACAGTCCCTAAAGGCATCGCCAGTCAAATATTAGAATGTCCCCTTCTGTATGTTTCATTTCTTGATATAACCAAATACGTACGTAATAAGTGCGTGTCAACATGTGTATTCTAAGCTAGATGCTAGATTCATGTGAAGTTCATATATTTTTTAAAAAGCGATCTAAGTTTAATAACATGTAATAAATACAGTGAATTAGACAATATTATGTAGGTAGGAGCGTGGATAATGTAAGTACATATATGGAAGATTTACAGTGTATAAAACTAGCGGATGGTAACTAATATTATAAATGCGAATGTGAGCTTGTTTGTTTGTTACGCTTTTTAAACTCTCAACTCATCATGAAATTTTACACACGCGTTGTCGTGGATACAGAAACGGCCGTTAAATCAACATTAATGCGAGTGAATCCGCGTGCAAATGCTATTAGTAATAAATTATATTAATAATAAAATAATATTATTAATAAAGAAAAAAAACGATATTGTAAAAACAATTAAATATTCGATACTTACATATTAACACCACCGCAAACGGAGCGAGACGAGAAAATTGAGAAAAATAAATAGATCATCATTAATATATACGGTAAGATATCAATCACATAGCCCAGGTGTAGATTATTTGCACTTGACCAACTTCAGTTGCGGTGGTGTTAATACGTTATTCGTTTGGGGCAATGTGATTGATAACGTTCGTCTCTGTTCGATTTGGTTATGTTAGACTTGCGAAACATAGACAGCGCAAGCTGGCCCCGGGAGCGGTCGGCGAGCGTATTGCGGTGGCATTAATAAGTGAGTACCAAATATTCTTATAGTTATATTGACAGGCATTCAATTAAGTATTGTTAAGTAAAAAATACTTAATAAAAAACATATAATATGTGGCAATTACACATTTAACGTTAACAATTAATTAAGGACACCTGATATATCGAAATCCATCAATTTATACAAGCTTGCGTGTCGAAGAAATATATATGGTCAAACAGTAATCTTTCCATCCTTTCCCTCCATTTTAAAATGCCTGCGTAAAACCAAACGCACGACCAGCTGACTCACGCGGAACTAGCGAGACCTGTCAAAAATGCCGTAAATAAAGTAATGTCGTTTGGATCCAATACGAGTCGAGTTTTATATTTTGTGGGTTCAACCACAATCTCAACTGATTTTAAATGACTGACTATGTAGTGAAAGATAGACGCTATCTGCAGAGGGCATAGAATTATGAAACCGCTTACACTTACAACTTAACACTTACACTTAACTACGCGCTGGTTTGTTACTCTATGGCAGAGGAGGACCGACTTTGAAGTGTAGCTGCTGAAACACACTTAAAGGTACTTGGCGACAGAATTTCGACTATAGTTAGTGTTATCACCCACCTCCGGTGCCGCTGCATCACATTCAAGAGACGAGACTACAACACGACCGGAACATTGATATTAGCGCCACCATATTATAAATATACATTGACACTAGCGCCATCATATTAGAGATACACATTGATACTAGCGCCACCATATTAAGAGACACATTGAAACTAGCGCCACCATAATAAAGATACATAAATAAGAATAATTATTATTATATAATTTTAATAAGACGTAAATAAGAATATCATTATACAGAATTAAATCATTAGTTTGATCATTATGAATAATAAATAGTATATTCTTTGACTTCATAGTTCGGCCATGAAAGGCAAGATGTCGCTGATCTACATGTCGAAACAGATTAGTGATCACATTAGAGATACATTAATAAGGATAATTATATAAAATTGTTGTATAGCTTAAATAACATTATTTTGTTCATACTTTATTATTTTTGTGTTACTTAAATTATGTTGCGGAATTATGTATAAATAATAATCGCTTTGACTTATATAGATGGGCCTTTAAAAGGCAAGATGTCAGTGATATCTACACACTTCTTATATACCAAGTATTGTAAGGCGAAGCTCTGGCCAAATAAATAGTGACAGTATCTACGAAGTATTTATTGCCATTCCTGACTGCATCGACACTATACGTGATTAGTGTAATATTAGACAGAGTCGCATTAAAAACAACCCTACTACCATACTATAGTTTCATTACCGTGTTTGCTTATCTCAACTTTTGGCTAATCGCAGGATAAGAATTTACACCTATAGACACTGTGTTTGGACATGCTACCACTGAGCGATTACTGAAAGAAATTACCACAAAATATTGTGTACAATGTATAAAATAAATGAAAGGTATCTTTGTATTAAAATTATCAGCGGAAAATAGTCCCGAGTGTATTTTGGAAACTATACAGAGGCGCGGTAAATGCGAGTGAAATTCAACCGTTAATACTACAAAATTGCCGAGTTTCGCTTGATTTGCTCATAAATGCGGTAAATTGAAATGTTATACGGTTCGTTAAAAAGGTCGCTTAACTATATGATAGCGGGTACGCGTAACACTATTATAAAACATGGAATATTATTAATTTTAATTGTTTTACAAAACAGTCGTTCATTGTATATTAAATATTACTAAATATTGATTTAAATGCATTTTACAGACAGATTACTCAACTAGGTTAAATTTGAAAATATAATATTTGAAAAAGAATAACTTTGTAAAGAATTTTATGTGCAATACAAACTACTAAAATAAATATTACTCTAACTTTACACAGGCACAGTCCTCTTCTTCTTCTATTTTATTTTTGACAACCAGTCTACTAGAAGACCATTATAGCCATTGGTAAGTGAGTAACGGCAAGTTTCTTGATATAATTTCAATGAACTAACAAAATGGTGGCCATCTTGTTAGAACTTTCCTGGGAGGTTTTGTTACAAGTCAGAATCCATGCTCCGTGGTATAATTTCCGATCCACTTCCCTTATGCACAATAACCAAACCATATTACATAAAACACCACCAACATTACACAATATAGAGCTAAATAACACAAAATTATGGATAAAATATAAATACCACTACATGGCATTCCAAGATCCCGTCAAAAACTCCAGGCACAGTCCTCGTCAAGTTTTTGGCCGCTCTGAATATTATAAGTTCAGGCTTGCGCAGAATATTGTCAAAATAGAGAATAAAGATAAAATATTATTATAGGAATTGACAATTGGCATTTATTTGTCCTTAAGTTATCTCTATGTTAGTATAATACGTCTCTATGTCTAAATTCAGGGCGGTCAAAAAGTTTGGCGTGTACTCTACGAAACTCAATAATTATAGCACAAAACCACATTACTGGCTGTGAAATACACAATGTTCCATTGATAATGAGTCAATAAATAATCCGTGATAAAGTTGCGTTTATTTCACGTTATTATTTATTACGCAAATTCGCGACATGCGGAACGAATATTGTCGCGATTGGCGGGAATTTGCCGCCTATATTTATGACCGTTATGGTCTTTCATCTACGAAAAAGAATAGTCCGTTTCTGATACACAAAATATTATAGAATTTCAAAAACTGAGTGCGTGTAACCGTCACACGTGATTGAAGTAAAACTTTTTAAATATTTTTAATTTTGTCAATAAATAGTTTATTAATAAATCAATAAAAAAATACAATAGAATTAATTATGTATATACGGGCGCGCGATATTAAATCAAAGCTTCATTATCTGTAGTGCCATCTATCAGCTAATTCGGAACTTAAATAACACAGGAAATATTATTAGCAACACTTTGTTATAAAGTAAATAAAATATAGAAAACTACGAACAGATTACTATGATAAGTAAGTAAATTAATTATGATTTAATAGAAGTTTTGGTTATCTTTAATTATTATCTAAGCGGATGGTACAGAAACGTGACGCCATATTGCCGTAACGCACTTCCGTTGCATTGTTGTTTAGTTAACCCCTAGTCGCGTCTAAATAGGTTTTACTTCAATAATTATTATGCTATTTAACTTATTATTCTTATTTATAGATTTTGTAACAATAAAATAAATTATTTTCATACCATGAAACTATAGAAACGATTGTTTTATTATTTAATTACTAGTTGAGATAACGTAACCTTTAATGAATTCTAATAATACACGTTAAATATGTTTTAACTTTAACTAACATCTCACCTCATGTTAAACCTCGATGAGACTTAAGAAGAGATAATATGTCAAAACCTTGAAGACCCGCCTGTCAATTGTATCTTCGGGAACACACACGGCAGTTTATAAACTGTAGCGGCGCTGAGGAAGATACCGCGCAGCACACGCTGTCTGAGTGTGCTGCGTAGGGGGAGCAGCGCCGCATCCTGGCGGCGGCCGTAGGAACGGACTTATCGCTGCCGAGCGTGGTTTCGGCCATGCTCGGCAGCGAACAGGCTTGGCGAGCGATGGCCTCCTTCTGCGAGGAGGTCATCTCCCAGAAGGAGGAGGCGGAGAGGGCCCGCGAGGCAGACCCTCAAAGTGGCCGTCTCCACCAAAGGAGGACAGGCAGGAGGAGAAGGCGCTTCGCCCGACTCCTCCTGCCACCGTAGCCGGACCTGAGGGGATGGGTAGGGGGGGCCATCTCCTTATTGCACAGGTCCGGCGGACGAAGGGGGGCAGCCGGTGTGTACCCGGTCTGTCCCTCTATAGGTAGGAGCCCGGCGGTCACCTTCCGCCGGGCGGACCGTGGGGGCATCTACAAGGTTGATTAGCTTGAACGATCCCTTGCCGCCCCCACAAAAGGGTCTGTCGGTACACCGTGGGGTTTTAGTCCGTGCGACTCGGACATAACCCACCCTCTCCCCCGGGAGGGTGGCGTATCCATAAGGGATTTCCCCACGTTAAAAAAAAAAAAGTTTATCAACTGTATGTTAGTGGTATCTAGTAACACGATCTTTAAATACTTTTCTAGAATTGGAATAAGTCATTTGCTATGAATATACTAGTTTTTTAACTTGTAAATATTTTCAAGATCACGCCTCGTGTTGTAATCTATTAAATGTGTATTTTATTTTAAACTAGCGGGCACGGCAGACGTTGTCCCGCCCTGGTTATAAAAAATCCTTGACAAATTATATACCAAAACCTCCCTCATGGAACACTTTATCTACAGGTGAATGTCTACAGGTCTAACCGCATGAAAATTCGTTCAGTAGTTTTTGAAGTTACCGCGAACAGACAGACAGACAGACGCGGTGGGGTACTTTATTTTATACTATGTAATGTATAAAATAAAGTAAATGTCACGCCTCGTGTTGTAATCTATTAAATGTGTATTTTATTTTAAAAGGGGACTCGATCTGATATTCCTTAAATCTCTTCTTTTAGTAACAAAGTCTTAGTCATAATATTTATATTACTGCCATATTCATTTTTTCGTAATTCTTGCCAACATTGTTGTGTACAGACAACTCTGTGCACAATTTATACGTGGGTAATTAAACGTATCATGTTAATTGCAACTCTATGATATACCGATATGCATATTTTGTGATACAGTTTGTATTTTATTATACACTGAACCCAATTATAAGTAATTAAAGTCCAAGGATAGCAATTATCGTTTCATGTTGGGTTACAACTGGAATCCCTTAGGCATTATTTGTAGATGTAAATGTGAATAGTCAAAATGTATTGCAAATAATTCTTTAATTTTTTAAATGCTAATAAATTGCATAATAATAACAAAAATACTACTTTGAATTTTAATAATAACGCTACGTATATAGCATTGAAATAAAATTTACAATAAAATATTAAAACTATACGATTAAAAGCGTAGTACGAATAGATGGCGTTAAAATCAAATTTAATGTCACAGTAACGTATTAAAAATATACGATGACGATACCACAATATGATAAATATATATGAGCGCACGACTATACTGCCATCTGGTGTCAATGTAAGTAGGTAGCAAATTAAATCATAGCTTTATTATCTGTAGTGTCATCTATCGGAGTTCCGATCCGACTACCGTGCAAGACGGACGTCGCGCTCGTTGCTCTCTTCGATTTCGATACTCGTGATTTAGTGACGTCAGTTATACTTCGTGAGTGCTCGTTTCCATTGTTCCGATTGGGCACACCTGCGCCGCACACCTGCGCCGCACACCTGCGTCGCACACCTGCGCCGCACACCTGCGCCGCACACCTGCGCCGCACACCTGCGCCGCACACCTGTGCTACAGGTGGCGTTCTGTTTCCTAGAACTGAGTGAGACCTTTCCTTTCTATTTATTTATTGCTTGATATATTTATTTGTTTACTCTACTTATTTATTTATCTATTTATTTACGTATTTCTCAATTCGTTTCTTTATATATTTATTTACTTTTTTGTTTATTTATGTAGTCTTATATTATTTATCCTCTCTCTCGCTCACGTATTTATTTACATTTTTCTCCTAATTTGTTTAGTTTTAAACAGCTCTTTTGATCCGGACTCGGGATAGTCCCGTAGTTTTTCATTTGGCGTGCCCCCCTGCCTTTGGGGCAGGGAGGTTAGTTCGCGTCCCACTTAGGCTACGGAATGGCCCACAATAGTGGTTTTACAGGACTCCGTGAAGATTTATTAGCTATTGGCGTCGACGAAAACGCCGTCGACGCCATTCTTGCGCGACATTGTTTCCCGTCCACGAAGGACGTTCAATATGTGCCCCGCGTGGCCACGTCGAATGCGTTTGCGGCTCTCGAGTCCGACTCGGAGTCGTCATTGGATTCACCGGATTTGCCGCTGAATCCGGCGGATGGAGCACCTGCTCCCGCGTCAAGCTCCAGCTCGGGGGCCGGCTCCGAGATGGAGCTAGATGAGGCGGCGCCCGCCGTGCCGACCGTAATCCACGCGTCATCCGCGACCTCTGCGCCCTCTGCGCACGACAGTGACGGTTACAAGACCGTCGCTTACTCCAAACGCACCCGCGGTGCGCGCTCTCCGGACTCCGGGTCCGACTCGGGTTCCGGACATAAAGATAAGGTAGTCCGTACCGAAAAATCGTCAGATGGCGCTCGGGTGCCTAAACACGCGGCTATACCGGCAGTCGCGAGACCACGTACGAGCGGAGCCAACGCTGTCGCTGTCTCGCTCCCTCAGAGCGAAGTGAAGGGTTCCGTAGAGCCTCAGGCAAAGAAGCCACGCCCACCGCCGCCTGTTACAATACAGGATAAGTCCCAGTGGACGTCAATCTCCACTAGGCTTAATAGTCAAAAGATCAATTATACGTCCGCCCTCAACACTCCGGCGGGCATTCAGGTTAAGGTCCCCACATGCACAGATTTTCGCAATTTAACTAGATTCCTTCGGGAATCTAAGTTAGCGTATTTTACGTTTGCTCTCGAGGAGGAACGCCTCCTCCGAGTGGTACTTCGTCGTGTCCCAGCCGAGATCTCGATTGATGACGTCACCGCCTCCCTTAAGGAGGGTGATTTCCCAGTCCGGGAGGTGCACCGGATGTACCACCCACGCACCCGCGCCCCCTATAATATGGTCTTGGTCCTCCTCGACCGTACAGTAGAGGGTAAGTCTATTTTTAACCTCACCTCCGTCTGCGGCCTCAGCGGCATCACCGTTGAGCCCCCGCGTAAAACTAATACTCCGTCGCAGTGTCATAACTGCCAGAGTTACGGCCACTCGGCGCGTAACTGTCACCTGCGCCCTAGGTGCGTCAAGTGCCTGGACGATCACTCAACGAAGGAGTGCGGGCGCACGCCCGGCACTCCGGAACCTCCAAGTTGCGTGTTGTGCGGTAACGCGGGTCACCCCGCGAACTATCGCGGCTGTCCCCGCGCACCGCGCACACAACGCCCCCGACAGGCGCGACAGGTGTCCAGGGCACCTGCGGCCGCCGCCCGCCCTTCGCCTCCACCTCTCATGTCCGTGGATGCCTTCCCCGGCCTGCCGGGTGCCTCTCGCGCCCCGGTAGCGCCCGCACCCACTACGCGCGCGCCACCTTCTGTGCCGCGCGCACCACAACCCGGGCGGGCCCCTCTGGCCCCCTGGGCCCCCCGACCCCAGGCTGAGGCTCCCAAGCCTCAGGCACGCCCACCACAGGCGCGGCCGGCGCGCGTTGCTCCTGCCCACTCTACGGAGCTCTCCGCGGTGGACTGGGTCTACCAGTTACTCCAAGAGCACGACCTTCAGGAGGTTCTTGCATTCCGCGAGGCCCTTAAGGCCGAGACAGGCTTGGGCCGGCTCGACGTGCTCGCGCAATATAGAGGCATCGCTGCAACGTTGCAGCGCCTCTCCCGATTCACACAAGATTTAGATTTTAAATAAAATTCGTGGCTATGAATAGGATAAAACCGCGCGGTCTATCTCTTTCGTTTTTTAACGCGAGATCTCTTAGGACACAGCGTGATTTAGTAGCTGCCTTTTTGCGCGATAGACAGATAGACGTTCTCCTCGTCCAGGAGACGCTTCTTAAACCTAAAATGCGTAATCCTAGTATCGCGAATTATAATATAGTTAGAAATGATCGTGTCGCCCGCGGGGGCGGCACCTTAATTTACTATAGGCGTTCGTTATATTGCATGCCGATAGATCCGCCCGTTTTGACCAATATGGAAGTGTCAGTGTGTACAATAGGTATGACCGGTCATCCGTCCATTGTATTAGTGTCCGCGTACCTCTCACCGAATAAAGAATTGTTACAAACCGATTTGCGAGCGTTGCTTAATTTAGGAGACTCAGTTATTATAGCGGGGGACCTCAACTGCGGGAACGTCATCTGGAATAGTCCGAGAACCTCTCGTAACGGGAGGATACTCGACAAACTAGGTAGGGTTCTCGCATTTGACGTCATAGCCCCTCCGGAACCCACCCATTATCAGGATAACTGTCGTCCGTCAGTTTTAGACATAGCTTTGTTAAAAAATATCACGCTTCGGGTACGACTCATACAAGTCGTACACGAACTTGATTCGGACCATCGCCCGGTCGTATTACAGTTAGGTTTTAACTCAGACTTCACCCCTCCGTCGGTTAGGGTGGCTGATTACGCGAAACTCGCTCGTTATTTTAAAGAAAATCCTTCGTCTAGCAATTTAGACAGGATTCCAGACGTGTTGGTGTCTAAAGCCGACGCGGATTCGGCTATCGATTCCCTGGTCGACTATCTCCAGACCGCCGTCAGAGAAACCTCGAAAGAGGTACAAGCGGCGAATGATCGCCGTTTTATACTCCCTGACGACGTGAGAGCGTTGATTACGGAAAAGAACGCCGCGACTCGAGCTCACGACGCTTACCCGTCTGCAGAAAATCGCGACCGTTTACGCTTGTTACGTAAAATAGTCAAATCTCGTATCTCTGAGATTCGGGGCGACAGGTGGGACAGACTTCTGGAGGATCTCCGGCCGTCTCACCTGTCGTACTGGAAACTCTCGCGAACTTTAAAGTCGGATCTCACTACTCCGATGCCTCCTCTCGATAGAGGTTCCGGATTGCCTCCTGCGTTCGATAGCATAGATAAAGCGGAATGTCTTGCCGCGAGTTTAGAAAAACAGTGTTCACCGAACACTGACAACACTGACCCTATCCATATTGGGTCGATCGAATTGTCGGTAGAGCATGCACTAGCGTCCCCTCCCGTGGATACCCTAACCTCAATAACTTTCGATGAAGTTTCGACCGCCATCCAGCGTCTTAAGCTTAGGAAGTCCCCAGGTCCCGATGGGATCAGGAACGAGGTACTGAAACTCCTTCCCGATCACATCATAGCTCTATTGGTCTGCATCTTCAATGCAGCCATGTCCCAGGGCCACTTTCCAGCCACCTGGAAGAAGGCCGTAGTGATAGGCATACACAAGCCCGGCAAAAAAGCTACGCTTCCCGATAGCTATCGCCCGATTAGCCTGTTAGATACATTAGGTAAATTATACGAGCGGCTCCTTCTGAACCGTCTCCAGGTCTCGATTACAGATTTAAAATTAATACCACCTGAGCAGTTCGGATTTCGTGCCGAACACTCTTGCACGAATCAAGTACACCGCCTCACGGAGTACATTTTCTCTAATTTTAATGCCGACCCGAAACGTAAACCGAAACGCACAATTGCAGTCTTCTTCGATGTCGCCAAAGCCTTCGATAAGGTCTGGCATGGAGGGCTCATCCATAAATTATGTAAATCTCACGTACCCGATAAGTTAATTCATATTATCCACGATTTTCTCACTGATAGGACTTTCCGCTTTAGAGTGGATGGGGAACTATCCCTGCCCCACCCGATACGCTCAGGTGTGCCACAGGGCTCCATACTCGCACCCTCGCTCTTCAATCTGTTCATCAGTGACCTACCTCGGTCTAAACGGGTCGAGGTAGGTTGCTACGCTGATGATACCGTTATTTACACTTCCAGCTTGCGGTCGGACTTTCTTAGGAAGCGCATCGAAAAGGCCGTTTGCAAACTCGGTGAATGGTTTCGTCGATGGCGCATAGAAGTTAATCCTGATAAGAGCGCCGCGATACTCTTCGATCCTTTACGACGTAATAATAACCTCGAGCCCATCAGGCTATACGGAACCGATATACCTTGGGCCGACGAGGTCAAATATCTCGGTGTTACATTAGATAAACATTTAAATTTCGAGTCACATATAGATAGAGTACGAAACAAAGCCGCTATGGTTTTGGGTCGCCTCCATCCGTTGCTTTGTCATAGGAGTAAGATGTCCCTCAGACACAAGCTCACTTTGTATAAGACGTGTATCCGTCCCGTGATGACATATAGCAGTCCCGTTTTTGCGCATATGTCGAAAGATAATTTTCATAAGTTGCAGGTTCTTCAAAACCGCGTTTTACGTAAAGTGACCGGTGCCCCGTGGTACGTCCGGAGAGTTGATCTACATAGGGACCTAGAGATGCCTTCTATCTGGGCGTACGTAAAATCACTTACGATTAGTTATTTTGAAAAAGCCGCGAATCATCCCAGTCCGTTAGTGGTATCCGCCGCAAAATACGAACCCGTACCAAACGCTGCGCGTAGTAAAAGACGTCCGCGACATATTTTTACCGACCCTCCCGATGAAATAACGGCAGTGAACGATCAGTACCAGCCTGTCTCTCTAAACAGAGCGTGCTCACGCCCACGCCCGCGTAACCACAGATCACGCCGCCGTGGTCTGGGGGTAAATTTCGCTCCCGCACACCAGACTAGGCCCCCCTCGGCAGCAGCTCAAGCCTAGGTCCGTTCCCTCGGCGTGGAGCCCTTGAGTACGCTGCTCGCGCGATACAGTGACACAAAATCTTACATCACTGCGACAACATTACACATATCACCTCCACACACGTGCACGCATACACGCTTACACATGCAGGTGGAAGGGTTTTATTTTTTCCCCTTATCAAACTGAAATAGTTTAGAATATTATCCGATACGAAATATATATAAGAGTTGTTGAGGTATGTATGCTTGGTACACATATATGTTTCAACAACTCATATATGTATGAATAGTTACCTTAGCTTAGGTTAGCTCAGATAGATCGCGAATTGCATGTATCAGGCAACAGCCAAAGCCGAGGTGTGCCGTGCACCCTTGAGCTAGTTGTCAAAATAAAATCGGCGAGTGCCTTAAGCGCTCGCCTTAGTAGCCCGGTGAAGCTGTTAAGACCTTGCTGGGTCAATAGCGTAGTCAGTTCGAGAAAAAAAAAAAAGTGTAATTTATAACCTACTATCAGCAACTCTTTGTTATAAAGTAAATAAAATATAGAAAAGTCCGAACAGATTATTATGATAAGTGACGAATTAAATTAATTAGATTTAATAAAAGTTTTGGTTATGTTTAATTGTAATTTAATATTGTTATAAGAATTTTAAAATTGAAATATGATTGATTTTTGCCACTAATGTGTAAAATGCGACATTTCCGGTTTATTTTTTATTATAATTATTCCTAAATCCGCTTTTAACGAAGATTTAAAATAATTGCAGTATTGTTAACTATTTTATATTGTTTTGTAAATCGTTGATATTAATTATGTTTGTGATAAAGAAAATATGTTATTATTGAAAAATAAGATATGGAGGAGTTGAGCGAGTTACAAAGGGGCAAGAAGAAAAAAAAATTCTTTGGACGATAACTGTAAAGTTATGATGTAAATGAAAATATAATCAATTTGGTTCTCATGAATAATATCATTTTTATGACGGATTTTGGGAGGAATTCTGGCGTAGCGCCGACATATACGATGACACTTATGAAGTTCTTTTATTTCGATGAACTAATGCCCGGTTTCTGAGATACTCTATTAAACTACCAATAGTTATTGACTCAACAAAGTTATCCATAAGATAAACTGTCAAATGGCATGTTGAATTTTACTTTTACTATTATATATTCGTAATGCAATTTCTTTCTTTTTATGTTATAGGAGGCAAACGAACAGACGGGTCACAACAATGCAAACACTGTTACTTCAGGTCGGTTTTCTGCGAGAGGGTGGTACTACCCCGGACGAGCCGACCCATTCATGCGGAAACCAATAATAGTTTCAGCGTGGCTCTATCACCTACAATTAAAGTACCTCGGAAACCGAGCATTAGAATGTTAAATTGCCAAAAATATTTGAAATACGAATAGTCAATATGTTAATTGTTTTGTCATTTATTACACCATCTTGGTATATTGCACTCCTATAAGTGGGGTTGAGTCCCTATATGTACCATTCCCAAAACAAAGTTTACAAATGAGAGTTTTTTTTTGTCTACATATTTTTTAATATTATAGTTGTATTGCAATAATATGGTGGTAGAGCCACGCTGAAACTACTACTGGTTTTAGCATGAATGGGTCGGCTCGCTCGGGGTAGTACCACCCTCTCACAGAACACCGACGTGAAGTAACAGTGCTTGCATTGTTGCGTTTCGTTCGGTTAGTGAGAGCGCCGGAGGCCCATCTCCCCTTCCCTCTCCTCTCTCCTCTCCCACTCCCTCCCCTAACCCTTCCTCCCAAAGGGTGGCAACGCACTTGCGACTCCTCTGGTGTTGTCAGTGTCCATGGACGGTGGTGATCACTTAACATCAGGTGACCAACCTGTTCGTTTGCAACCTATGACATAAAAAAAAAAAAAATACTAACGTTTATATAATACGAGGTAATATATTCATATTTTCATAGATAAACTAGAAACCGCCCGCGATTTCTCCCATGTTAACACGATACAAAAGTTAATAACGATAAAATGCTGTGTAGCGTTATCTAGCGGCAAGTTATTCTAATGAATAACATAAAGAGCTTCCTTATCAAAACATACTAGGTGTAAGTTGTACATGGTGTTTGGTCAAATTTAAGTTATGATCTCATGTAATTACCAATATCCATTTTAACAAATAATAACTTAGTATTTACTAAAACTGTATTCGTGTTGATTAATATTTCCTTTAGAATATAGTCATGATCCATTACAGTGTAGCGTAGTGGGACATTTCAATAGCATATTGTTATTTAATGTATGTTTTTGTTTTATATATTGTAACAGTAAAACCATTTGTTACAATAAACATATGTTACACTATGCTAATATATAGAAACCGCTAAATTGCAAAGAAATTCCTTACCACCGTTGCAACGCGCTGACCTCCGATAAAGTGACATGTAAATACGAAGAACGGAGACTTATCACCACCGCGACATCTTGAAAACTGCCTCATACGTTAAATCCTATTTTCATGTCACTATTCGTTCAATCTTCGAGCGGTAATCGCGTATCTTAGTTTAGGTTTCAACTGTTACCATATTTGGTCATACCTTTACCATTGGTCACACCTGATAAATTAAGTTTCTATCTGGCTATCACACTTCGAACAGTAGCTGCCTCTTAGTTTTAGATCTATATAGATTAATTATTATATTATAGGGTGGGTCAATATGTGAACGGTTGTGACGTCTGGAAATAACGCCCCTCTCTGTGCATCCACTAATAACAAATGTAACTATTTATGTTTTGTAAAAATATATAACATGAAAAGATAATAAAGATCGAGTTTCTTGCCGGTTCTTCTCGATGACTGGGTTGTTTTCCGAACCGGTAGTAGCTTTGACGTACATAAGCGCCTTTTCAGGGCCTAAATTGAATAAAGGATATTTTGATTTTGAATTGTAATTCATAATATTAATACATTTTTATAAGTGTATCTTTTACATCTCTGGAACGCGACCCACACAATGCATATGTAAATAATAAAGTATTTGTTTACCGAAAAACTTCGGATCGTCCCTAAAATGTAACAAGAAGGGTAATATGTCTGAAAAAGTTGAAACAGGACCCGTAAATCGGCGAATCCAACGTTTTTCGGTTAAACAAATGCAGGCATAAATTAACTGGAGAGTGACGAGGGTTCTCGTGACACGTGGATGTGGTATTAAAGTACTAAACACGCGATACGAAGAATACAGGTGTGGTTAAGATATCGAATTCTTTATACGTATAAGTTTATTTGTTCTGGAATTGTTCATATATCGTTCACATGTGTGCAAAAATGTGCAATTAATTATTTGGTAACAAAAGCAGTTTTTTGTTAAATAAACAAAGGTTTCTGTGGTTTTTATTAAAAATTAGCTGCCCGAAACGGCTTTGTACTGGTATATATACTAATATTATAAAGCTGGAGTGTTTGTTTGTTTGATTAAACGCGCTAATCTCAAGAACTACTGCTCCGATTTCTTTTCAGTGTTAGATAGCTAATGTATCCAGGGAGCCTATAGGCTATATCATCACGCTAAGAACAATAGGAGCGGATGTTTCAAAATCATTTTTTTCCTTATGAGAGATTCCGCTGCGTGTTAGCGTTAGCCCCAAGGAACTATTCTAACTAGTTAACCAATAAATGAGATCAAGATTTTTCTTTACGTTAGGATTATTCAATCAAATAAAATGACAACTGAAAATCAGTCTGTCAATACTTTTAAAGATCTGTTCTGTCTAAGTCACTCCCTTTTTATATTGAGGTATTTCGGCCTAAACTGATCACTTTTCGTACATTTTATAAACCATTTTCTGTCATACAAACCTTGTCCTAATAATTACAAATGCAACAAAAGGAATTATTAGTCAAATAGATGCAGTTTATTTGAAATGATGCGCATATATGCAGCAATTTTTAAAGTTATACTTCTTTTGGCGCGTTAGGGAAAAATGATGAGAGTAAATTTTTACGATGCGCGCGCACTCCGTCACGAAAAACCGACACCCTGAAGTTAGCTATAGTTAACATTTTATTTCTTTGTATTTATTGTTTGTATTTCTTTGCATTAAAACTTTCGATGTATATTAAATACCTTGTTTCTATTGTCAGTGTCGTTTTTTCTACAAACGTAGAATAAGGCGAAAATTTTTGAAAAGATTTCTATCTTGTTACGTCAAAGAAGTATAACTTCTAACGCGTGTACATAAGTACACACACACTTTTTTATTTATATTTAGATATATATTTCATAGTGTTTTATTAAACAAATGTATGCAAAATTCATTTGAGTGTAATATACAGGTACCGTATGTATTCGTGAATGATTGTCTCTCCTATGTCGATTGTCCAACAACGAACTAATCTAATTATTAGGAACATGCGTCTCGTTCGATTGCATGACATGATTTGTGATAGGCGACGCCGTGTATCAATGTCCACAGGGTATTCCAGATACGTACACTGGTTGGAACAAGAAAGATTACAACCAATGTTTATTATTGATAATGCAAACGCATCTGTTATGTAAATTATTAGAAAAAATTCTTTAAAAGGACCATTGATTTATTTGATCATATTTCAATTAACTTACAATAAGTAATTCGTAGCTTTCCGGATATTTATTTAAAAATCTTATTTTTAGGTACTTATCAATATATTAACATAAAGTGTACTAGTCATTTAATAAAAAATCCAAATCAAAAAAACACATCGTCTCGAATAAAAGTAACGCTCAAAACCGGCCATAAAACCTCAGAATATACATACGTAGTTATAGTTATGCGATAAACTTATGCTTTTGTAAATTCAACCTTACCTAGATAATTTAAAGTTGTTTCTACAGGACGCAAGCGACGCGAGACTATTTGAATTTACTGCATAATGCACTTTTGTGTGCCGGCTGTGCGACGTTAAGTGTGTATCTTGGGTTTTTGTGTATGGGAAAATTGGTATTGTGTATTGTACAAATATTATAGATTATACATGTAAGAAGCAAATAACGAATAGAGACATATAAACGCAATAACGTTGACACAATAAAAAAATTAACTAAATCCAAATTTCTTACTGACAACAATGAAGCTCTTAAAAAAATCGGTTTTCCAAGAGAGGAGAAAAGGTACTGATTTTTTTTATCTTCGCCTATCTATATATAGATTTGTAGATTAAAGTAGGATGTTGTATGTTCATCTAAAATAAGATAGAAGTGAACTAAAATCAATAGATACAAACATAGTTATTATAACAATTGGTCTAAATTCGATATACTTGTCCTATGCACTATTCAGTACATGTCAAGTACATAACTAGACTAGTACAGACGACATTGACGCTTCCCGGACAACCGAACAAACGTTTCCCTAAACATTTATCAACGACTAGGAAAAGATGTGGAATGGACTTTATAATTTAAAATATAGTAAAGAAATGCTTTTTTATCTAGTACCATCGATAAAACATGCCGTCACGCGTAACAACGTAACCGTCAGATTTGTTTTAAACGCCATCTATCTACTCGCTCGTAATACGTTGTTATCCGGGTCATTACATATTATAAAACAAATTCCTCTGCTACGTCTATCAGTCTGTTCTCGATAAACTCAAAAACGAATGCATGGATTGTTTCACGGTTTTGGCCAGTGAGTCATGAGGAAGGTTGAGGTATATAATTTTTGTAAGTTTTTTAATTATCAACGCGGAATAGCATCCGTATGTCCTGTTAGTTTTTTTTTATAGTATACTGTAACATTAAATTGTATTTGACTCCACTCCATTGACACACTCAACTCCATTGACATTGTCATTCTCTTTGTTCGAAATATAACATATATTTTAGTTAATTCTAACAATGTTTCCATCTCGTCTGATTGTAAAACTATTTAGTTACCTTTATCTGTAATCAGGATATTACGAATTACATAGCGCTATTATTAAACTACAAATTTATTACTTACTAGTGGGCGCCCAGTGGTCGACTTTCGACCATAGTTCATTGATTTTTAAAAGTTTGAACTTTATTAGGGTTCTTCTGTCAACTTACTTCTATAATCAAAGGTTTTTATCATGGTTACTCAGTTATTATAATAATAGTTGTATGTCATAATATCATTGTTGAATGTAGAATAAAAAAGGGTAATTGGGACGTAAGACTAAAATATTATATACAGTCGAGCATAGCAACCTTTTTTGAAGTCCTTTATTGACAGATGTCAAAATGTATTTTTTATTTACATGTGTGTATATGTTGTGTAAAATTGAAGCAGTAGTGTGAGTAATGCATATTTTAATTAATTTAATGTACTTCTAATGCATTTTATATAAAATAAATAGCTTTCTGCACTTCTCCTTCATATAAATTTTAACTATGCCAAGTTTCACGTTCATCCGTTCGCGCATTTCTCTCAAAAAGGGATACAAAGTTTGGGCTTCACGTATTAATATATATGATGTTAGAAAATATACTGTTCATACAAAAAAAAAAGATAATATCCATTTATTTCGTCGTACATGCGCATCACACCGCGTGCCCACATCACATATAGCTGAGCGTGTAATGCTTATAAAAATTTAAACTTTAAGAAATTTGCATTAGATGACGATGTCATGATATTTTTTAAGTTAAGAAGAATCAGTTAAGAAGTCAGCAGTCAGCAGTTAAGAAGAATAAGTTAAGAAGATCGAAGAATAAAAACTAAAACAATTTGACCGCAATCTATTAAGTAGTCTTTGCGTGATGCGCTCTCAACCACATACCTCTATATTTTTTTTTTAAATTATATGTATTGAAACAAATGGCAAATGTATTAAACTTATAAAAATTGTTAAATGTATTTTTATTATTGTTTTTACAAAAAATCAGCTCCATAACATGCTTTGTGCACTGTACGTCGTGCATACATCACGGTGCGTGGACCATTATTCTAATTGGTCACAAATTATGTTTGATCGGGTTAGCATTTAAGCTGTGGGGTGGACACGCACTACGTAACTCAGTTTATCTGTGGTTGATTACGCTTCAGTATTGATTATTGCATTGTTGTGATTGATTTTTAATAATCATTTTAACTTAGTGAATTATATATTAGAATTACCTCTCAGCTGTTGTTGTAGTTCGTTCGCAATGAGAATCAGCCACGATCGATACTTGTTGACAAATTTTCAAGAAAAGCGGTGAGGCTTATTTGTAGCCAGAAATGTAATAGAAATGATAATCGTCGTTGATTGGGATTGGTTCTAGACTGCGATAGCAAAAAAGATTTTATTAAACTTTAAAATTGAATTAATAATTTAAAAAAAAAATGGTATTTGATTCGCCATGTTCACGTGTTTAATATATTTAATTGAATATGCAGCTATAAAAATAATGGTTTCATGTAAATATCAGATACACCTATTAGACTTCTAGAATAGGTATCCATGAAAAAACAATTATATATACTTTATTTAAAGTGAAACTTTTCTTACATCGTCTCAAACTTTTTCGTCTGTGTGTTGCATGTCGCGTGATGATCGGCCGCGGAGTACGGATAAAGTGAAAGGCGCTCGAATATAAGTCACTGTTTACGTATTTTAGTTGCCATAAAATATTGGTTAGCGATTTTTATACCCTGAATGGAGTATAATTCTGTCTATAGTGTGAAAAACAGTTTCAGTTTTACCGTGGTTTCATAAAACCACACAATCCTTTTTTTTACAAGGGTCGTTCGTGGTGTTCTAATGCTTTGACCAGTGGCATATCAATCCGATATCCACAGGGTCGAACACTGGCACATGCCAATATTTCGGAATTCATGTACATTTACTAATTTAAATTGGTAACACTATTATGACGGTGTAAATCACAATATTTTCACTTCTCAGAATCGGATTTGTATGGGAAAGGCTCGTCTATTTTTGGTTATCAATCCACTCTCTAGATGGCACTGTTATATAATTTTTTTGGGAAGTTTGATAACAAAAGATGGTGGATGACAATTCATTTTGACATTTCAAACTGACAATTTTCAACTATTTGTTTTCATTCTCTTTGTTTACGTATTTGTTACGAGAGTGTGCTCCCTTAAATTTTCTTGTCTCCCACAAACAATTTTATCTATGTCCGGATCTACTTATAAACATTGACTCCTGCATATACATACTTGGATTTAGATATGCCTATCGATGAATATATTCATTACAAATAAAAATGATCAAAAACTTGTATACGATTTACGCAGTACCGCTGTATGCATACATACATAGCTATAAATGTACATTTATAACCAACAATGTTAGTTCGAAAGTCATATTATAGAGGCGCTGATTGGAAAGAACGAGTGCGACCTCTATTTATATAACGTACTCTGTAGTGTAAATGAAAACAACGTGAGAACCTAAGAAATATACTTCTAGTACCTTGTATGTGGTAATACATAACGGTGAATTTATCAGAGTTATAAATCGCCAATATGTCGTTGGCTGGCGTGGTGATCATGCCCTTACCTTCCTTCGGGAAGAGGCTGATGATCCTGGAATGGGTCTTTTACAGGCTGACGATGATAATTACTACAAGTATTTATTATGTCATTTATGTATTTATTGGACATTTAACCAGTACATTAAACAATAAATTCACTATATACATACTATACGATATTAATTTGTTCAGTTTACTTTATAAATACTGATTTCATCAATTTAAATAACAAAATAACAATAAGGTAGAACTACGTAAATTATGCCTAGAAGTAGACACTGAATATGTTTCCTATTTTAAAATTAAATAAAAACTATATTATCTCATTAATTCTTATTATTTACTTATTCAGTTATTATTACTTTTATACTATACTTATTAATTAAATCCTGGAATTCAATAATAACATATTTAAACTTAAACGTAATTCTGCATTCATAGTGTTCCGAATTCGCTGTCAGTGTTGTGAATCCCGTTCCCACATTTGTGTGATTCACTAATTATTGTTCTAAATCATGGTGCATTTTGTGCCCAGTGTATGTTTTTAAAGTCCAGTTGTCTGACTTAAAAATACATTAAAAGTATTAATTACTGATATACTTCCATAATAAACATTAATTATATTGTAATGAAAAAAGGTAACATAAATTTTAAATTCCTAAAAACGTTATCGTTGTTTTTATTAAGACAGTAATCGTAATAACGTCCTATAAAAGACGAAGGTACGTTCGAATTAGCATAACACGAAAATCCCATAAACATATGACATTCGTTTTAAACACCCTTTATGTGTGTTACAACGGTATGTCAAATATCCCCTTTGAAATTAAAATTCGTTGTATAATAAATACTTACACAAAATTAAACATTCTTGGCTTACTCTATTATAGTGTAAACAAGTCGTTAAGTATTGTTTTTTTTAATTCAAAAGGAAAAATATGAATTCTATGGTATTATTACAAGCAGGAAAAGTTTATTTGTTCGTAGGAGGTCATCTCCGGAACTACTATAATGCTATTCTAAAAAAATATTCACAGATCCTATCTAATTTCTTATTATAATCAACTCAAAGTCGCGGACGGGTGCTATTTTATTACAAAAAGCAATAAAACTGATAATAAATTATACACATCATACGATATAACATGTAAAAAGTATAGAAAAGCATAATATATAGTCTCTGGGCATATTCCATTGAATAAGTTTAACTTCTTAATGAGAACAAGGGAAAACAGCAACTGCGAAGTTTGCTTTCAAGAAGAAGACCTGTATCATATTGTAATGGAATGTGTCCGGAACGAATCCCAAAGAAGACAGGTATTTAAGAATACTTATAATATAGGTGTTTGTAATGAAATATTGTCACGCCCAACATCGGAAGAAGCCAAATTAATCTATAATATGGTGGACGTCGGTATAAGGGCAAGAATGTGATTGTAATATTGTTTTTCAATTTAGCTTTTTTATTACTATTTTTAAGATGTATATCTGCAAGTTATTTTGTAAAGTGTGATTGTTTGTAGTATGGATGAGGGTGGCGTGTTCTCTTTGAACAAACCCTCAATAAAAATAAAGAGAAAAAAATAAAAATAATATATAGTCTTGGTTAACTCGTGGTTTGTACATTTTTGTAAGTGATACTATTTGGCCATACCTTAGGAAAAGGTAAATAACTCTATAACACTAAAACCTATGAAACATGGCTCTCACGTACAACTGCAAGAATATCCCTATAGTTTCTTGAACGACAGATTTTAAATTTGATGATGGTAACTAGACAGGTGAGCTTAATAAAAACTCTTTCTTCATTTCTTCATACTATGTTTTCAACACAATATTTTTCTTCACCAAAAACTCCAGCTCATTACAAGGTTTAGAACCTACATAAACGTCATGGTTAAAATATGTGTATTGCAATCGTAATGAATGTTTCTAATGCTAACACATCCAATACATGGTAATGTAATTAGGTAACAAGCGAAATAAATGGTAGCCATTAATTAAAATAAAGTTGAGTGGATCGTTGTCTTGCGGCGGATTACACCCATATATACTTAACCCTTCCCTGTTGTTAATATCTGTCAACTTAATTAATCCTTTTTAGACTCATGACATGTGTGGACTAACAAGTAAATACTGTGTAATTATATTATGCCAGCTTTTGCCGCGGCTTCACCCATGTTAATGTAGATTTGGCCTATACATTTAGAATAGTATTTTATCTGGATGAAGGGTAACCCTACCAGATCATATGTACTTGTCTGTACGTATGATAACAAAAAAATCACATTCGCATATATAACATGAAATACAAGTTTAAACTTAATAATTTGCGAATTAAGTTTAATTTTTTAAATTGTAATTTTGTCCTTTTTACCGACTGAAGTTGTCGGAAGTTGAAGTTGTCTCTGTTACATTTTATAATTACTGCCTAATCCCTATGGAAAAGCGTAATAATATGTAATCTAGATATATCTTTGCAAAAGCCATTATTAATGAGTAATATATATTTTAATAATACATTATATATTATAGTAATGAAGTATTGCATAAAATGCTTTGTCTATGAAAATTGCTTATGGAACTTAGATGTGTTAATTCTGATCGTATCGGTACCTTTTGACTCCAAACCGAGCGTGCATGCCCGTGTATCTAACAAATCCAGATCACACCGCCGGGGTCTTGTGGTCAATGTCGCTCCCACACACTCATTGCGGCCCCGTTCGACATCGTTTCAGACTTAGATATTAAATTCCTCGTATGAGAGCCCCCCAGCACGCTATTAGCGTGACAGTAATACTGCTTTCACTAGCTGATCACATAAGCCAGAAATTAAACCATACACGTGAATACACACATGCTGTGGGAGGATTTTTACTTTTCCTATTTTTTATAGTTTTTTGTGGTTAGTTTACTTTAGCCAAAATTGTGAGACTGAAAATACATGTACGTACATGTGGGGCATATATAAAGGTACGCATATACGTATGTTTACATTAGTTTGCATGAGTGCCTTAAACGCACATCCAAACTGCCTCGTGGGCAAAAAGCTGTAAAAGCCCATTAGACCATCCAAGGATAGTCAGATCGAAAAAAAAAACAGTCAAACTATTCCAGAATTTATCGATCTCAGATATATACATACACATATTATGTACAATTATATATGTAGATAAATTTTAAACGCATAAATAAAATCATCTGTCTCTCACATCATAATAAACTGTTTCATACTACTAACGTTGTTGTAGATAGAGTTGTTTAACAAAAAACCACACTCGCGACCCCGTACGAGATGGGGCTATGTTTTATTCAAATTTACTTACATTTATACTAACGGGAACGACCTTTGCTATCCAGTATTGTATTCCCTCGCTACGCCATATATCTTCTTCACGGCACGGCCCGTGTTGTATTTATTTTTGGAGTTTAGTGGCTACAGAATTCGCTCCATCTTTGAAACATACGCATTTAGTTATAATATTCAAGCTACAATGTATTAACTATCCACATAAAAAATTAATTAATAAATTCAAAATTCAATGTCTCATGTATTTCTAATTTATCCAGAGCTATATTCGTTGTAGATATACGCACAACGATCGAGTTCCTTAAGCAAATATTTCAATAACCGAATTTTCCCACCTGCAAACTAATACAGTTTGCTTACACGGCGTTGATAATAAATAATACAGGATGTCTTATAAATTATTATCGTGTTAGCTCACTGCTCATTTGCTGACGAAGTTTTATCCCCTCGGGTATTGAACCAATCACGGCGCCGGAGCGAGATGTGAACTTATTATGGGAAAAGTATGGACGTTGCCGCACTGGACTGTTGGGAAAATAGAAAAATATTAGCAATGTTTGAATTGTTTCCGAGTAATCAGAAAATATTTAAGAAAAAAAATTGATATCATCACACTTCGTGGATAAAATTAATATGTTCTCATTTTTATTAAATCATGTCCATTTATACCAAGTTTTTTATTCAATGCAGAGTCGTGGATGTATTTTCAAATTTTCATACAATATTAGAGCAGGGGCACATTAATAAAAGCAATTATTTGGTTCGTTCTTCCCGTGCTTATGGAAATTAGAAGTAGATATTTAAATGATAATGATTTAATAATGTTGTATGTATATATATTACTGCAGAAAATTATATAGCATTATTTAAGGGTTTTTGGTCAATTTAAACATTTTTTTTGTAACATTAAATGTTTTAATCCTCATAAAAATATTATAGAGCTTTTTGCTAGTAAATAACACAATAAACTCAATACATCATCGCTTTAATAATAAGGAGACGCTGACGTAGGTGATGGTGACAATTTTTCAACGCAAAGTGGGAACAGAACAATCCCTGATTAATCCACCGGTGAGATCGTCTATTGAAGCGCGAGTGGCAATTGCACGACTCAGACGTTTTGATACATGAAAAATATTTACTTTTATTTATTTGACATATATATTTGAGTCGTATATAGTATTTGTCAATAATTATTAAATCGATCTTGAATATTTATACCGCTAATAAATATAATTACAGCATTTGTTCAGTTAACTCAATTTATTTGTTTACAAATATAAAATCGTGGCAGTAATTAATACATAATTTGACTTATTAGAGTTGAGTAATTTACGTAATGTAAAATTATTGTAGAAAAATAAGTGACGTTTTAAGTGAAGTTTTAAAAAGTTTATTCTTATAAATGTTAAATAACCAGACTTGTGATTTTATGCATTATTGTATAACCTTAATAGTAACCGTGACTTCGGATTAGTCATAATATTGCTGTTTTAGAGATGACATATATTAAAAAAAAAACATTATATAAAATCAATTCTTGTATCATTAAGGAATAATTTATGTACAGAATACAAAATATTTATATTATAGAAAAGTTTCAATTGTACAATTTTATTAAAATGGTTGAAACGTATAATATAGATAGTTTTTTTATATATAAACTAGCGGGCTCGGCAGACGTTGACCCGCCCTGATTATAAAAAAAATCCTTGACAAATTATATACCAAAACGTTCCTCATCAATCACTTTATCCACTGGTGGAAACCCCATGAAAATACGTTTAGTAGTTTTTGAGTTTATCGCGAACAGACAGACAGACGCGGTAGAGGTCTTTGTTTTATACTATATATATATAATATAATATATATAATATACATATATAGATAAAGTATCAAGTTCTAGCACTCGCTCTAATTATTCGCGCCAATACTTGCCGTAGAACCAGAGTATTAATATTTTGGTTGAGTTTTTCGCCGCCGTCAATTCCCGAGAGCTAGTCCCAGTCTAAGTGGGGGAAGCTGGGAAATTATGAGAGGGAGTATCATACTCCGTCTCAATAAATTATCGAAGATGAGTAGGTACATTAACTAATTAGAGACACCGATACTCGAATTATTTTAACGTAACAATTTCAAAACTGGGACTTTTAATAAGTAGATTGAGCTTTAGATCTTTTAATGAATATTTTATACTGGACTAGTATAATCAGTACACACACTATACTATTTATTCAATTCAATCATCAATCAATAATAGTATAAAACAAAGACCCCTACCGCCTCTGTCTGTTCGTGATAAACTCAAAAACTAATGAACGGATTTTCATGTGGTTTTCACCAGTGGGTAGAGTGATTCATGGGGAACGTTTTAGTATATAATTTGTCAAGGGTTTTTTAATAACCAGGGTGGGACAACGTCTGCCGGGTCCGCTAGTATTTAATAAAATTCTAAAAACAGATGAAAGACCAGGCAAACCTTATAACGGTGGCCCTAGAAGTATGAAATTTGGCATGTCAATTCCTTATATAATTTACAGATAAATGTTATGAAAGAATTGTTGGTAATTCAACCCCAAAAGGGATAAAAATATAATATTGTTAAGATGCTGACAATGGAAAATGCCATTACGCATTCGGCTAAATAAGTATAATAAAATTATGAGTAGGAATATAGATGCTATAAAATAGAAAGATATAAATTCTAACGTGATATTAAATAATAAAATAATCAAATTAAAAATTCGTCGACTAAAATTCGCTTCGAAGCAAGATCTCGTTACATTCAAACAAGCAATTTTATTTCGCTGCAACTTAAACATGAACTCCAATCCTGTAGCAAGCGAAATGCAAATCTAGACGTTTTACCCTTTACTCGGTTATATTTAATTCAGCAGCACGGAGTGCAGGTAACAATCGCGCGAAACAACAGTTACTGTTGTAAGTGTAAAAGGAAAGGAAAATTTTTACCTAACACATACGAAGAAAAAAAAACAACAAAGTGAAACCCAGCCTTCCTTATTTCCCCTGGCGATGGCCCGCCGACGTTCCCGGCTTTCCCCGGAAATGGGAAATATTGCGATAAGGCGCATTATAGATTAAACACGTCCCGTTGCTTTAATGCATTTTACGGTGATCAAGTATCCCCGATAGGTGTGTGGGCGCTTTTAAAAAGTTGTAATGCTTTTTTCTGAGTTAATGCCTGATAAGGCTCATTATGCAAACTGCTTCTGATTTTGTCGCTTTAACATATGGTAATGTGTGAAACAGAATGTATGTTAACACTGTGAATATTTTTACCCTATATTTATTTATGTACAAGATTTTGCCCGTGGCTTCGTTCTGGTTTATTTCGGGATGATAATAGTTCCCTATTTCTGTACCCTTGACGTGTGTGCAGAGTTTTATTATAATCCGATGAATGGTATAGCAGTGCATACAAAACGAACAAACTTTTACTTTACAGATAATATTATTAACGCTATCTGTAAATTGAACTTCAGTGGAAATAAACTTTATTACCCATAGAAGATTATATCACCATTTCTATACAATTGTAGTCCGGTGAAGCTGTAAAGACCCTGCAGGGTCAATAGCGTAGTCAGTTCGAGAAAAAAGAAAAAAATCTATACAATATATTTGAAATATAATATTTATCTAAGTCTACTTCTCTTCTTATTCTTACATAAAATTTATCAACAATCTGAGATTTAAAAAAATCGAAGCAGTTATAAGGACAGAAGTGGAAACTCCTTACAATACAATAACTGTGTTCTGTTTTGTATTATTAAATTCATTATATTGTGAATTATTTATATTCCATAATTTGTAAATTGAAATATCATTAAATAGTATAAAATAAAGTCCTTTGCCCGTCTGTTTGTCTGTTCGCGATAAACTCAAAAACTACTGAACGAATTTTCATGCGGTCTTCACCAGTAGATAAAGTAATTCATGAGGAAGGTTTTTAAATTTTCAAGCTTTTTATTATCAATTATCCATGATTTCTTTCATCCACAAAAATGGCTCAAATCGCCTATAGAATTTTTCTCTTCAAAAAAATACTTCTATAGCTATTAGCGTTTGACCACAACCTCATCTGATATTTTAATATCAGATCATTTATGATGACGTGGTCCAAAATATCAAACACCCTAAAACCTAAAAACAGTGACTGTCTCAGAAGTTCAGATACCGGAACATACTTACTTACATGGGCTTGATCACAATTTTTCTATACTTGAAGGTAGTACCTAGCCAGACGTGCTAAGAAGAAGTCGTACCGTCATGCAATGCTTTTATCAAGATGTTCATTGACATGATGTATAAACAGCCTAACCACAGAGCTATCAGCGCTTCATAAGTTCCAAGACCGTCTGACGGACCAGTATGGAACCGAGCAGACTTAAGTGTCTTTATAAGAAGGGTTTACGGTATCCATTTTAGTATATCTCGCCAACAAGTTGCACTGCAATACGTCAAGTATTCGTATAGATACCACGGCACCGAATCCGACTCGAGCCAGGCGAAAGAGGAGGAAGCGAAAGAGGATCAGGGATCGACTCGCTCCTCCTCGCTCGGCTGGCGTATTGGTCACAATACGGCCGGAAGCTGAGGAACGGGGGGCGAAGTACAGCGAGGTACTCCTGAAGGCCAGGATGGAGGTGCCCCTCGCTGAATTCGGCATTCCCTCCGTAAAGGTGCGGCCTAGCGCTACCGGAGCACGACTTTTGACTGTTCCTGGCACCCTGCCCTCAGAGCAGGTGGACAAGTTCGCCGAGGGGATCAGGAAGTCGCTGCTCGGGTTGGCCACCGTGGTGCGGCCCGTTAAAAAGACAGATATCCGAGTCGTCGGAATTGACGACTCGGTATCTTGGGACGAGGCTGTGGAGGCCATCACGAAGGTTGCTGGCTGTCCCCTCAACCAGATGAGGGTCGGGGAACTGCGTCCCCGGGGTGGAATGAGTAGCTCGCTGTATATTTCCCTCCCCGTGGACGCAGCACGGAAGCTGGTGGAAGCAGGCCGAATCTTGATCGGTTGGAGTGTGGCTCGGGTCCAGCACTTGGAAAACAGGCCGCTTAGATGCTTCAAGTGCATGGGCCTAGGCCACACCCGGCCGATGTGCCCAACGGCCATAGACAGGAAGACGGCCTGCTTCCGATGCGGAGAGGAGGGTCACTGCGCAGATAGCTGTTCCGTCGCTAAACCGCGTTGCGCTGTCTGCGCAGAAGCTGGCAAGCCGGCGGACCACGTTATGGGGGGGGGTGATTGTCGACCCCCCCATGTGAAAGGGAAGGCGCCCCTATTTAAGGTGGCGAATATGGAGGTAGCTGTCGTGGGATAGTCAATGGACTACATCCACAGCAGCTATCTCCAGACTAATGCGAACCACTCCGCTGCTGCTCAGGACCTGCTCCTGCAGGCGGCGGCGGAGTGGGATATCGATGTTGCGGTGGTTGCGGAGCCGTACCGTGTTCCGGACCAGCCTCACTGGGCCGGAGACACGGACGGCTCTGTTGCAGTATTGTCCGGGCGGGGAATACCCCTCTCAATCAGGGAGAGGGGTGCCGGGTTTGTGGCGGTCGCCTCACGGGGCTTCGCGACCCTCGGGGTATATTTCTCCCCGAACCGGCCCCTCATCGAGTTTGAGTCCTTTTTGGACTCGCTGGGGCCGGTCGTGAGGCGGCTCGAGCCGCTCCCCATCGTCATAATGGGTGACTTCAATGCCAAGTCAAGGGCATGGGGAGCGGCGGCCACGAACCCACGTGGCGAGGCTCTTGAGGAGTGGGCAGCCCAGCATGGGTTGTCCCTCCTCAACCGGGGGAGCGTCTACACGTGCGTGCGACAGAACGGGGGGTCCATAGTGGACCTATCGTTTGCTACCCCGTCGGTCGCACGCCGTGTCCGGGGGTGGAGGGTCATGGAGGAGGTGGAGACCTTATCGGATCACCGATATATCAGGTTCGAGGTCTCCACCTCGCACAGTGAGCCAGTAACCCGCCCCCGAAGGGGCGCTACGTTCCCCCGGTGGGCGATGAGCCGCCTCGACCGGGAGCTAGCGGAAGAGGCAGCAATCGTCCAGGCCTGGTCGTTGTCCCCCCCGGACAGCGATATCGACGCGTCTGCAGCCCGCCTCCGTGATGCTCTCACGGAGGTTTGCGACGCGTCGATGCCGCGAAGCGTACACCGCCCAAAGAGGAGGGCGGTGTACTGGTGGTCGCACGAAATCGCGGAGCTTCGTGCGGCCTGCTCCGCGGCCCGGCGGCTGTACGGGCGCAGCCGCCGGCGACGGACCAATAGGGACCCCGAGGAGGAGGCCCGGCTGTATGGTGACTACAGAACCTGCAGAAAGACGCTGCAGGTCGCCATCAGCCGGGCAAAAGAACAGGCATGGGGGGAGATGCTCCAGGAGCTGGAGAGGGATCCGTGGGGGCGCCCGTACAAGGTGGCCCGGAAGAAATTCCGCGGCCAGGCGCCCCCGGCAACGGAGACTCTCCAGCCGGAGGTGGCTGAGAGGGTCGTGGGAGCATTATTCCCCGGCCCTCCGGAACTCGCCCCTCCTCCTATGCCTCCTGCTCAAGTGGCAGAGGAGGTGCCGGTCATCCCTCCCCCGGTTACGGAGGAGGAGATGGGGAGGGTGATTGAGCGCCTCCGCGTCACTGGCCGCAAAGCACCCGGCCCCGACGGGGTCCCGGGCCGGGTGCTAGCCATAGCGTTGGTCCATTTGGGAGGGTGGCTTCGGCAACTGTTTGACCGCTGTCTTGTGGTCGGGCAGTTCCCGAAGCCCTGGAAGACGGGGCGGCTTTGCCTTATAGGTAAGGAAGGCCGTCCCCCGAACTGCGCATCTGCGTACCGGCCCCTAGTGTTGCTGGACGACACCGGGAAGGCGCTCGAGAGGGTCGTTGCCTCCCGGGTCGTCCGGCATCTTGAGGAAGTGGGGCCGAACCTGTCGAGCGCGCAGTTCGGCTTCCGGTCAGGGCGTTCCACGCTAGACGCCCTGACCCTCCTAAAACAGGTCTCCATGGAGGCGACCTCTCAGGGCGAAAGAATATTGGCGGTGTCCTTGGACATCGCCAACGCCTTTAACAGTCTGCCGCATGGTGTCATACGGGAGGCGCTTCGCTTTTTCGGAGTGCCCCCGTACCTGCGGCGGCTGTTGGAGGCGTACCTGGAGGGTAGAGAGGTCGCTTTCGTGGACGCCAGAGGGCAGATAGTCCGACGCGATACGGCGCGCGGGGTTCCACAGGGGTCGGCCTTGGGCCCGCTCCTGTGGAACATGGGCTACGACTGGGTGCTCCGCGGTGCGCTCCCTTCTGGAGCGCGCCTTATTTGCTACGCGGATGACACCCTAGTCGTAGCCCGTGGGGGGGAAATAAAAGAGCTGTTGCGCCTGGCCACGGAGGCCGTCACCCTCGTGGTCGGGCGTATCAGAAGACTGGGCCTCGAGGTGGCCCTCGATAAAACCGAGGCCCTAATGTTCCATGGGCCTCGGCGAGGGCCGCCTCCGGGGGCCCAAATTTATGTGGAGGGTGTCCGCGTCAGGGTGGGGACCCAGATGAAGTATCTGGGCCTCATCCTGGACGGACGCTGGCGGTTCGAGCCCCACTTTAAGGGGCTCGGACCGCGCGTAGTCAAGGCGGCAGCGGCGCTTGGACGACTCCTCCCCAATACGGGGGGGCCGGGTGCCGTCTGCCGCTGCCTCTACATGGGGGTCGTTCGGTCCATGGCCGCCTACGGGGCGCCGTTGTGGGTCGACGCCCTCAGCGCTACCAATATCCGTGCGCTGCGAGCTGCGCAGCGTACCGTGGCGTTGAGGGTGATTCGAGGGTACCGAACGGTGTCCTCGGCGGCGGCCATGGTGTTGGCCGGCTCCCTTCCCTGGGAGCTAGAGGCAGAGGTGCTTGCCGCCGTATATGAGTATATGGCGGCCAAGAAACGAATTGGGGAGCCTCTAGCTCCCAGAGAAATAGAGGAAAGAAGGAGAAGAGTGAGGGAGGAGATGGTAGAGAGGTGGAGGCAGGACCTGGCGGACGCGCGTTACGGTCGATACACGATCGACGCCGTTCGCCCGGTCCTGTCGGAATGGTATCAGAGGAAGGGGGGCTCCCTGACGTTCCGTCTGGTGCAGGTGCTGACCGGGCACGGGTGCTTCGGTTGGTACCTGCACCGGATAGCACGCAGGGAGCCGACCGCCGTATGCCATCAGTGCGGCGTTGACCCGGACACCGCGCAGCACACTCTGTCTGAGTGTGCTGCATGGGAGGAACAACGTCGCACTCTGGCTGCGGCGGTAGGGCAAGACCTCTCACTGCCGAGCGTGGTTGCGGCCATGCTCGGTAGTGAGGATAACTGGAGCGCAATGGCCTCCTTCTGTGAGGAAGTCGTCTCGCAGAAGGAGGCGGCGGAGAGGGTCCGTGAGCAAGACCCTCAAAGTGGCCGTCTCCGCCAACGGAGGACGGGCAGGAGGAGGCGTCAGTTTGACCGCCTCCTCCCACTGTAACCGGACCAGGGAAGATGGGTCGGGGGGCCCATCTTCCCATTGCACAGGTCCGGCGGACGGAGGAGATGGCCGGTGTGTACACGGCTGTCTCCCAACAAGACGGGGCCCGGCGGCAGCGCTTTTGCTGCTGGGCCAACCGCTGGGGCGGCACGATGAAGTCTATAGAGATCTCGTGCCGCCCCAACTATAGCGGACGACGTACACCGTGGGGTTTTAGTCCGTGCGAGTCGGACATAACCCACCCTCTCCCCCGAGAGGGTGGTGTATCCATAAGGGATTTCCCCACGATAAAATAAAAAAAAAAAGTATTCGTATAGATTGTATTTGAAAACAAAATAGTCAAGTACTATCCATTGTCATATAACTCACAAGTACACATAACAACTGTAAACGTCAAAAATGAGAAGCAACAGTAGTAAAAAACCAAAATAAGATACCATTTTAAAGATTATTCGATGGCTAATCTCAACCACAACTGTGGACGAACTCGTAAAGCGTTACGAAAATTGGGCATTACCAGTGATGCGTGCTTGTAATCGGTATTACATCAGAATTTAAAGCCACGCACACATGTTCCGCGCTCGGATTACGCGCGGCATAAGAGGAAAAATATTACGTGTGCGTTATACTAGTAAAAATTATATGATATTTTTTATATTAATTAGCTCTTTCTGCTAACTTATTTAATTATAAAAAAATGAATGCACTTTAATAGTAGTTTTATTAGAATTTCGTATGTTACGTATACGTAACATATTATCTTTATATTCGTTTATATCTTTTTTAAATTTTAAAATGCCCTTTCTGTAATATTGTCTGCCTAACTTTTAATGAACAATTTATATACTTTTATAGAAAATAACGTCTATCAGTCTCGTATGCGTTCGTATTCCATGCACCTGTGATGAAAGGCTTGTGAGTTGTTTTCTACACGTCTGCAAAACTATTTGAACCAGTATCAACATTTTAAAATAGATAGCGTTCGAGTTCTTTCAACACATGAGTGCTCATCATCTATTTCATGTTCCTTGTGACAAATTAGTGACACACAGTATAATATTTTTGCTGGCTTAACGCACACAACAAAAATGAACAGTCGAGGCCCAAGTGTAACACAAGTAGGAGCGCATATGGTAAGACTAATTCCACACACTGCCCTCATATTGGGGTTGAAATAAAATAAAAACCAAATTAGGGGAAGATACGTAACGACACACCCCTTCGATTTTTGATAAATTCCATTATAGACTCGCATCACAGCGCATTATCTACTTAGTCTTGTTGATGTATGCATCTTATTAATTATTTACGCAATAGTACTATACAAAATAAGCAAAAATATAATAACATGGTAAAAGATAGACACTTATAATAAAAATAAATGACAGATAATATTAAAAAAACTTCCTTCATTGAGTATTAGTAATTTTACAATAGTGTCCGAAATCTTAATAATCAACAACTATAGATATGAATCCTTGATTATTTAGTAAATATTGAAAGAAATTAATACAATTAAGTATACGAAGTGTATCTCTCAAATAGTTATGTCGGCTAAATAGTTTAAGGTGTTAACCGTGTTGACATAAATCTCTAACAGAACTATTCCATAGATTGTTGTTTCCATTGCAACGATAATAATCCAATGTTTATTTTAAAAATAGAGAAGAACCTAGCTATCTACGTGACATTGTCGGAATTGTCGCGATATATAAAAATAAAGTAACTTGTCTAATATAGTCTCAAATAAGTGCCAATGTGGGTCGCTCGTATATGAAGAGCTAGCATCGATCTGATGACGCTCCGTGCAGAGGGTGCAAAACACGTGTAATCGATTGTGGTCGACATAATCAATCAACCATTATACTTAAACTGCAAAACAGTCATATTTCAACTTATACATTTTACAGCTACATGTGACATCTACCAACAATGTCAACGGACGACCTGTCCACCAACGTCAGGTTTAACCATCAACTAATAATGTATTTGATTACTTCTTGTTGTTTCAGTTACTAATATTTCGCTCTTCCTTTTTTTATGTTATAAGTGGCAAACGAACCGGTAGGTCACCCGCTGTTAAGTGATCACCGCCGTCCATGGACACTAACAACACCAGAGGAGACACAAGTGCGTTGCCACCCTTTGGGGGAAGGGATTGGGGGAGGGAGAGAGAGAGGAGGAGAAGGGAGGGAGGTGGGCCTCCGGCGCTCTCACTGACCTAACGAAACGTAACAATGGAAGCACTGTTACTTCACGTCGGTTTTCTATGAGAGGGTGGTACTACCCCGGGCGAGCCGATCCATTTATGCTGAAACCAGTAATAGATTCAGCGTGGCTCTACCACCATAGTGTTACTAGTTTCAGATTTAACTTTTTATGTACACGTTGTTCAAACGAAACCAAACGGTTTTTGTTGCAGTGATACGTGCCAGATATCTGCTTATCGATTCCGGGCGGAAGTGCAAAGTAACGTCAACTTAATTTTCATTTGTTAATGATGACTTTCCGCAAAGTAAAATCTTCATCAATCAAACAATCTCAAACCCATTTGTTTTTGCAGACGATGGACGACATATCATGTATCTGTTCAGAAGTCTCCCCCAGAAATTTAGCAAATTATTTGGAAGAATTCTTAGAGGCCTTTTATAAAGTAAATACTACAAATTAAACATTCGACAGCAATGGATATAGTACAAAAAGGCTTTACTTCATACCGTAATCTAGGCATCGACTTCGCAACAGCCCCAACAGAATAATGAAAACACTGGTAGACCTATACGATAGTCCTTGTTTTCAGCACTGGATATTGGTGCTTGAATATTACTGTGATACAATGTTGCATTTCATTTTTGTTACAACCTCCAGTAAGTTATACTTCAATTACACTTAATTTCTTATTTTAATTAAGTAGTTAGTATTTTTTTATTCATCTCTTTATATTTATGCAATGAACCCTCGTCGTTCTCTTGTGAATAAATGGAATAAAATAATAATGAAATAGTCTTAAATCTGTTATGAAGTAGATATGATACGAAGAAATAGTTACCAACTTGTAGTAACTGAGAAATATTATAACAACAGATAAAAGATGTAATTAATTTTCTAAGGCCACCTACTAAATGCTAGAGATTTGTAGTCCAGTGAAGCTGTTAAGGCTAGGCCAATAGCGTAGACAATTCGGGAAAAAAGGCGATTCTAAAGTATTAAGTTCGAATTATTATTTCATTTCTTAACAAATACTAACATAATATTCAACATTCTAAGCCGTATTGATATTAGCTTTTCCCAAAACACACAAACGTATCGATTGCAGAAACGCCAGGCCACATGTTAGCCAATTTGCGCAAAGCAAGAATCACCCGCTGAGCTGTATAAATTATTCCTTGCGAACACATCACGCCCCTTCGCTATCGGAATCATTATTTGTTATAACAAAAGACTTGATTATCAAAGTTATGTGCAAATTTTATTATACCGAATCGTTATTTTTATTTATTGCTATTTTCATATTTTATTATAATTGAACTGACATCCGTTACTTATAAAAACTAAAATACGTCTTTATTCGAATTCAGACTTTTATTTAATTCTTGTGAAACATAACCCTTAAAATTTACGAGACATTTACGCAGGCTGGCATGACAACGACGACCGCCGAAGGAGGGTGTAGCTCTCGGTGGTCGCCGTTGTTTTTGGATTATACTGTGCTTACCATCAGCCACAGTGCAGTCACTTTGCCGTGCTACAATAAAAAAAATTAATTAAGAATGAAATAATATAAGAAACAAAAATAAAAGAAAAAAGAAGCACCGAGCGACAAAAAGTATATTGATTAGTAAAATATTGTAGTTTCATGGTTGATAATTAAACAAGTTTTTGTAGTTGATCTATGTATTTATTATATAAGTAAAATGGAACTATATGAATGTAAATTCGGAGTTAAAACTTTTTCTTAAGCATACGCGTTTTATTTACTTGTTTCTCTGGAATTCTAATATTCTAAAAGGTTCGACTCATAAGGCTACTTTTATTGGTAGCTAGATTAGTAGCCCTGGTACCATTCTGATTATACGATACAAGATGTAAAATAACTGATATTGTAATCATAATATTTAAAAGAGGCAACTAGCTTGAAATCATTAAGCTATGGCGCACAACTATTTCATATAAAACCCTTTGTGTCCAGTATCTAATAATATACTGAATACTATCTATTATGTGAAATACATGAGTTAATAATAAAATGACTTTTGATTTCATTTTAATCAAAAATAATCGCAATCATTACAAATACACAATTTAGTATCGCACAAAGGAAAGTATATATACAGAAATCAATATACCAACGGTAATGCTCGCTAAAATTAATTAATTCTATATCTTTCATTCCACATTCTCACTAAGGCAAGCGGAACTTATGAGGCATATAATTTGACAAAATTATTGTAGGCTTCTGTCGCTTGCTGTAGATTTTACAACTTTCATGAATTCCTCTATTTCGAGTGCCAAACCCATAATTTTCCAGTGTAATTTAAAATGATTAATAATTGTGAAGAATGGAGGCACAATATACAAAACCGCCATGGTCCATACCGCAACAGTGGCGGCAATCAGTCCTACCGTACCGGGATAATGAATCCCGGAGGATTGTTGCCGGACGTTGCAACAATCGTGACTTAACTCTTGATCAATTCCCAATACGTTTCGCGCTGGTCGAACTGTACCGGGTGATTTATCGCATTGCCCGTAGACGTTTGTAAGGATATGTAATTTGGCGTGAAAAGGATTGTGAGAAGTTCTATACATTCACACTATTTTTATTCTGCGAAATTTTTACAATCCACCAATGGGCATACACACTTTTTCGTATAACGTGCTACAGGTATAAATACCCATTACTTATTTGTTGTTAGTAACATAGGATCTAATTTGCGTACGGTGTACATTGCTGATAATATTAAAATTGTTAAAATAGGATGACAGAGTATTGGGGGATGTAAGGGGTGACGAATAATATCATAAAACTTGAGACAACCAAGCCAACCTCACCTGCACGTAGTGCACCCTGTTGAATAACGAACGAGGCAATGGCGAAAGCGGGGTGGTAGGGTTTTACAGCCTGACTGGGTCGCAACCACCATGTTTATGGCGAAAAAGCCCGTAATAGTGATTTGCTTCTTCGGGTCGCGTTTCGGGATCAGCCTCTACATCTTTTTGCAGCTACCGCCATGATAGTGGCGACCGGCGATGAATAGTGTGTCACTCAGTGGTCGCCATTGTTTTTGGATTGTACTGTGCTTACCATCAGGCATAGTGCAGTCATTTTGCCGTGCTTCATTAAAACAAAATGTACAAAATCCAGCAATGATGATCGTATTATTTATGCAAAAAAATTATTAAAATCTCGTGTTTCGTCGTACAGTCCGCGTCAATCTTATTGACCGTTCTGAATATAGCCGTAAGTTCTGTCTTCCGCATCATATCACCAAGAGTTTAAATACAAAGTTAAAATATTATTATGAAAATCCAAAATTGCCATTTATTTAGGTTAATTTAACTTGTTTCGGTGTTATTCATATCATATAATAGGTATTTATACCTGTCTACATTTGTATTCTCCGCAGATACATTTATAGTGGTCAAAAAGTTTGCAAGTACTATATATATTTCAGGTGATTTAAAATTGAAAGGTGATACGTTGATCAGAGAATTTAACGTCAGGAACGGTTATTATATTTAGCTATTGTAAAACTCTTTGCATCCTTGTATAAATACAATGTTAATTATTATTCCTGTGTACCAAATGATATTGTATATAATGCACACGCTACTAGAAGGATTGTACTGATATTGTTTAGAATAAAGTTAATACAAATTCTCATAAAATATCTAACTAAAACTATGTGCACATACATTAAGTAATACTTATATGAACTATGTATACTATTGTATAGTTGTTAGTTCCAAAGATATCTTTTACCTGAAAGCCAATGAACGGACGACTGACCCAACTTAAAAATCTTCAGCGGATTCCAAATAGGTAGTGTTGCCCAAAATCTCTTGCAGTCTTGCAATCTTGGTCTTGTTCTTGCGTTTTTGCAAGACCAATACCAAGACCAAGACCGCCGAATTTTAGAAAGACAAATACCAAGACTAACCCTTGCAAGACTAGCCCAAGACGAAACTGGTCCTGTAAGACTCTTGCGGTCTTGCAATTAAGTCGGATTTTCAACTTTATTGACAATATTGATACACGTTCTCTAGTATTATCAAGATCATAATTCTTCCTAACACACAAAGAATTTTAACCAATATATTTAAACAAAGTTTATAACTAACACAATAGATCTAGTATGGTACCTATTTATGTTACGCGATATTTTGATTTAAAGGATCGGCTGGCGATGATGATATTAGTATGAAAGTTTGCTGATGTTCCAAAGAATAAAATAAAATTCAAGTCACTCGTGACCGATACAAATAAATATTGTGTTGTCCTCACAAGGGATATTGTAATATTGTAGAAGATTTTATCGTAAATTCAGTACTTTAGCAGAGAGGCGTATTCAAAAAAACAAACAAACATTTCCATCAATGATTAAAATGTATTAAGATTAGTATGTATGGAAATTTAATGAGTTTTTCGATATAATTTCTGCGAATCAGATAGTTATTTCTAAAAAATGCCAGTATAAAAAAATAGAAATAAAAAAAATTACAGAGACGTCAGGTTTAAGGAAGCATTTACTATCTTATTCCAGCAAATAGTATTACTTGTTTATTATGAATTTAGTTAATTTGATTAGACTTTACTATGTTAATATAAGCTAAAAGTCTACCTATCTGTTGGATTGTTCTAAGGTTTAACCTAACGTATTTAATAAAGAGTAATAGACAAATAGGTAATCGCAAAATATGCAAGACTCTTGCTGCAAGACCAAGACCAGGTGTATTGACGCAAGACCAATATCAAGACCAAGCCGAGTATCGTCTTGGTCTTGCATTTGGGCAACACTACAAATAGGTGTCTTCCGTTTCTTGGCTCAATTTGAGATTCTATGGATATTAAAAGTATACAAATCCATATGAATAAATTTGTAATTCTGTCTAGTTATATTTTTTCGTTGTTGTTGAATAGTATTTATTATGTTATCATCATTTTTTTTTTCTCGAACTGACTACGCTATTGACCTAGCAAGGTCTTTACAGCTTCACCGGACTACTAAGGCGAGCGCTTAAGGCACTCAGCCGATTTTATTTTGGGCAACCAGCTCAAGGGTGCACGGCACACCTCGGCTTGGCTGTTGCCTGTTCATGCAATTCGCGACCTATCAAAGCTAACCTAAGTTAAAGCTAAACTATTCATACATATATGAGTTGTTGAAACATATATGTGTACCAAGCATACATATCTCAACAACTCCTATGTGTATTTTGTATCGGAAAAGATTCTAAACTATTACAGTTCGATACGGGAAAAAAAAAGAAAAACCCATCCAAAGTTAGCTTGGGACATATGTGCGAAAATGTATTTGTCTGATTTCGGGTCGAAAGATATCGCGGCGCTTTTATCTGGATTTACTCCTATACGCCATCGAAGAAACCAGTCACCGAGTGTGCTAACGGCTTCTTCGACGCATGTCTTAACTCGTGTCGGAAACCATCCGGAAGCGTAGAGAACTGTATCGTCAGCATAACAACCTACCTCCACTCCCGGGAGTTGAGGTAGGTCACTGACGAACAGATTGAAGAGCATGGGTGCCAAAATGGACCCTTGGGGCACACCTGAGCGTATCGGGTGGGACGAGGACAGTTCTCCTTCCACTCTGTAGCGGAAGGACCTATCGGTAAGATAGTCGCGTATTATGTGAACTAGCCTATCGGAAACGCGGAAAAGAATTAACTTATGAATGAGCCCCGAGTGCCAGACCTTATCGAAGGCCTTGGCGACATCGAAAAAGACTGCCATTGTACATTTCGGTTTAGGTTTAATCGGGTACGGATTTGGATCCGGATCCTCATTGAATTTTGAGAAAATGTACTCCGTGAGGCGGTGTACTTGGTTTGTGCAGGAGTGTTCGGCACGAAATCCGAACTGCTCAGGTGGCAACAGATCTAACTCTGATATGGAAGCTTGGAGACGGTTCAGAAGGAGCCGCTCGTACAGTTTCCCTAACGTGTCTAACAAACTGATAGGGCGATAGCTATCGGGAAGCGTAGCTTTCTTGCCGGACTTGTGAATTCCTATCACTACGGCCTTTTTCCAGACGGCTGGAAAGTGACCCTGGGACATGGCCGCATTGAAGATGCAGACCAATAGAGCTATGATACGATCAGGAAGGAGCTTGAGAACCTCGTTCCTGATCCCATCGGGACCTGGGGACTTCCTAAGCTTTAAACGCTTGATGGTATCCGACACTTCATCGAAAGTGATGGGGGTTAGGGTATCCGCCGGTGGAGATGCGAGCGCGTGCTCTACCGATGACTCGATCGATTCAATATGTGCGGTGTCAGCATTGATTGTGTTCGGTGAACACTGTTTTTCTAAACTCGCGGCAAGTGACTCCGCCTTGTCTATACTATCGAACGCAGGAGGCATCCCGGCGCCTCTATCGAGAGCGGGCATAGGGATTGTCTCATCTGATTTGATGGATCTAACTAACTGCCAGTACGCCAGGTGGGACGGCTGAATTTTTTCCAAAAACCGATTCCACCTTTCGTCGCGGATTTCTGAAATAGGCCCGTATTTCTATTTTATATAACTATATATTTAATTTATATAACTTGTTTGCGTAAAGATCGCAATCGGTCGCGGTTCTCTCTAGACGGGTAAGTGTCGTGAGCTCGAGTCGCGGCGTTCTTTGTCGTGATCAACGCCTTCACGTCATCCGGGAGTATAAAGCGGCGATCGTTCACCGCTTGCACCTCTCTCGAAGTCTCCCTTATGGCGTTCTGAAGGAAGTTGACCAGGGAATCGATGGCCAAATCCGCGTCAGCTTTAGACACCAACACGTCCGGAATTCTGTCTAAAATTTCCGAAGTTAAATTATCTTTAATGAACTCGACTAGTTTCTTGTAATCGGCCACCCTTACCGACGGAGGGGTGGTGTCGTCTGGACTTCCTAACTGCATTACTACCGGGCGGTGATCGGAGTCAAGTTCGTGTACAACATGTATGAGTTGTAACCGAAGCGTGACATTCTTAAGAATTGCAATATCTAAAACTGTCGGACGACAGTTGTCCTGATAATGGGTCGGTTCCGGAGGGGCTATGACGTCAAACGCGAGAACGCCGACTAGTTTGTCGAGAAAATTCCCGTTACGAGAAGTCCTCGGACTGTTCCAGATGACGTTACCACTGTTGAGGTCCCCCACTATAATGACGGAGTCACCTAAACTGAATATCGCTTCTAAATCGGATTTTAACAGTAACTTTTTCGGCGAAAGGTACGCGGATACTAACACAACATCTGGATGACCGGTCATCCCTAGCTTGCAAACTGACACCTCCATATTGGATAGAGCGGGTGGATCCATCGGCATGCAATACAACGATCGTTTATAATAAATTAACGTGCCACCCCCGCGGGTGACTCGGTCATTTCTGACTACGTTATAATTCGCGATTCTCGGACTTTTCATTTTTGGTTTAAGAAGCGTTTCCTGGACGAGGAGAACGGCAATCTGTCTTTCGCGCAAAAAGGCAGCTACTTGATCGCGCTGTGCCCTAAGATTCCTCGCGTTAAAAAACGAGAGTGAAAGACCACGCGGTTTAATTCTATTCATCGCCGAGAATTCTATTTGAAATCTAGATCAAGCGTGGATCGGGAGAGGCGCTGCAACGTTGCAGCGATGCCCTGGTATTGGGCGAGCACGTCGAGCCGGCCCAAACCTGTCTCTGCCTTGAAGGCCACGCGGAATGCGAGGACCTCTTGGAGATCGTGCTCCTTGAGCAGTTTAAAGACCCAGTCCTCCGCGGATTGCTCCGTAGAGTGGGCGGGGGCAGCACGCGCCGGCCGCGCCAGTGGTGGGCGAGCCTGCGGCTTGGGAGCCTCAGGCTGGGGTCGGGGGGCCCAGGAGGCCAGAGGGGCCCGCCCGGGTTGCGGTGCGCGCGGCACGGAAGGTGGCGCGTGCGTAATGGGCGCAGGCGCTACCGGGGCGCGAGAGGCGCCCTGCAGGCCGGGGAAGGCGTCTACGGACATGAGAGGTGGAGGCGGAGGGCGGGCGGCGGCCGCAGGGGCCCTAGATACAGCCGCGATAGTTCGCGGGGTGACCCGCGTTACCGCAGAGTACGCAGCTGGGAGGTTCGGGAGTGCCGGGCGCGCGCCGGCACTCCTTCGTGGAGTGATCACCCAGGCACTTGACGCACCTAGGGCGGAGGTGACAGTTGCGGGCCTAGTACCCGTAACTCTGGCAGTTGTGACACTGCGATGGAGTGTTGGTCTTTCGCGGGGGCTCAACAGTGATGCCGCTGAGGCCGCAGACGGAGGTCAGGTTGAAGATCGACTTGCCCTCTACCGTACGGTCGAGGAGGACCAAGACCATATTGTAGGGGGCGCGGGTGCGGGGGTAGTACATGCGATGTACCTCCCGGACTGGAAAGTCACCCTCCTTAAGGGAGGCGGTGACATCGTCTACCGAGATTTCGGCAGGGACGCGACGGAGTACTACTCGGAGGAGGAGTTCCTCCTCAAGAGCGTACGTAAAGTACGCTAATTTCGATTCCCGAAGGAATTTAGTCAAACTACGAAAGTCGGCGCTAGTGGGGACCTTGACTTGTATGCCCGCCTGAACATTCAGGGCGGACGTGTAATTAATTTTCAGACTATTCAGTCTCGTGGAGATGGAAGTCCACTGAGACTTGTCCTGGATTGTCACTGGCGGCGGGGGGCGTGGCTTCCGCGCTTGAGGCTCTACGGAACCCGAGTCTTGGCTCTGAGGGAGCGAGACGGAGACAGGCTTGGCTCCGCCCACACGTGGTCTTAATCGCGCCGGTATAGCCGCGTTTTTGAGCTCCCGGGTGCCCTCTGTCGGTTCGACGGTGCGACTAACCTTATCTTTGTGCCTATCGTTATCGTTATCCGAGCCTGAATCGGACGAAATCGTATCGCGCGTACGTTTTTTGACGACGGTCTTAAAGCCGTCACTATCGTGCGCGGAGGGCGCAGAGGACGCGGACGCGGGTAACGCGATCGACGCGGATCTGTCGGTCAGCACGGCGGGCGCCGCCTCGTCCAGCTCCATCTCGGAACCGGAATCCGAGCTGGAGCTTGGCGCGGGAGCACGGGCTCGATCCGCCGGATTCAGCGGCGAATCCGGCGAATCCACGGACGACTCCGAGTCGGACTCGAGAGCCGCGAAGGAGTTGGACGTGGCCACACGGGGCATCCTATCACTGGCCGCGAACGCTTCGATCGACTCTGTGATGTCTATGTCTACACCTACACCTAATCCTTTTAGGTACTTACCGTACCGCAACAACAAATCAAACTCGGCCATACCGGGGCCTGAGGGGGGCAGGGGGGGTCGCTTTAACGGTTTTTACGGGACTATCCCGAGTCCGGACCAAAAGAGCTGTGGGCGAATTGCAATGCCTCACAGTGAAAGAACCTACCTTGCCTAGGGGGAGTCCCTAACAAGCCTGAGGCCGAGAACGCAGACCAGTAAACCGGGCTACGCCCAAACAGACACTCAGGGATGGAATGGGAGGATCAGGAGGGTGGGAGGTAGACACCTGGACTTAACTAGGCGGCACCGCCAAGGCTAAGCTACCCAGGCCCGTCTACCTTTGCCGTAGACCGCGGGGCCTCCGGCGAGCGGGCAGGACGCTCCACACGCTTCGTTGAGTCACCGTCAGGTATCCACGTGTGGCCAAAAGATTGGTCTTCTTGCGACGACCGGGTCGCCCCGAAAAGGACGGTTTGCTGCGCTCTGTATAGAGCGCCTAACGATCGAACACTCTTGCTAAGTCACGAGCGGGACGTGATCGGGCTCGCGACGGCACTCTCAAAGCGATCGTGAACTAACACTTGACGCGTAGTGAAGCGTGGCGCGAACTCGACGTAACCGAAACTCGCGACAAGGATAGAGCGACATGTTAGAACGAGAAGAAAAATGCTTTGGAGAGCGACTGCGAACGCGTGCGTCTCGAATGACTGCCCAATCGAACTCCATTCTGTTATCATCAAGTGCAGCGAATCAATTTATAGTACTACAATAGAAACAATATTTTTTTCTTTTCTACACCAATGTACATTACAGTATATAAACAAAATATGTTTCATAAATTTAATCCTTAAGTAACCTAACCTAAAAATTGTAACTTTATTATATTTCTATGAACCATGGCCACCTTAACGGAGCACTCTTTTGATAAATTCACACTTTTCACATGATCTTTAAGAATGTAAACCTTTAACTCGGAATTTCCCTGTAATTAATAAAGATAGCGGTCCATTAACGTCGGTATCGATCGACTCCTTGCTCTAACAAGTTGATCCAAACAACTCTCCCGTGTATTAAGCCAATAACGTAAAAAAGAGGGGCAGAGAGTCCTAAATGAGGCGTCTCTTGTTACTTGTGAATATTTATGAGGGGTTATCTGATAAAAGATGGTAGTGTTTTTAATTTATTCTGATGTAAAACTAAAAAAAAAGGATAAATTCCCGGTATAAATTCCACATAAAATAGATTTTTTTTTTCTCTTTATTTTTATTGAGGGTTTATTCAAAGAGAACACGCCACCCTCATCAATACTACAAACAATCACAATTTACAAAATAACTTGCAGATATACATCTTAAAAAATACTAATAAAAAAGCTAAATTGAAAAACAATATTACAATCACATTCTTGCCCTTATACCGACGTCCACCATATTATAGATTAATTTGGCTTCTTCCGATATTGGGCGTGACAATAATTCATTACAAACACCTATATTATAAGTATTCTTAAATACCTGTCTTCTTTGGGATTCGTTCCGGACACATTCCATTACAATATGATACACGTCTTCTTCTTGAAAACAAACTTCGCAGTTGCTGTTTTCCCTTGTTTTCATTAAAAAGTTAAACTTATTCAATGGAATATGCCCAGAATGAATTCTCAAAGCTAAGACGATCATGCTTCTTCTTATATTAGATATATTGTAACAATGATGACCTAAAAGAAATTATGCACGGTTTACGTGTTATTTGTGTGTGTTTGATGTATTGTCTTTAGCTGTATGTGAGCCCGGAAGGATTATCAAATAAAAGTCAATATTTTAACGATTACGAGTTTATATTCTTCTTCTTCCACAATCTTTGCATATTACTCACTCATAGTCACTCACTTACTCTTATCATTCATTATTTTAATGAAATAAACATAAATACGTATTTAGCATATTAGCTAGCATAGAGCCATAGCATGCACTCTATAGATATGCAAGTGTGCGTCCCTACACACGGTTTAATTAAAAACAAAGAAAATTTGATTTTGAAGTATTATTTCAATACATGCTAAATCATTTTAAGAATTTTTATTCTTACCTGATAACACAATGTTTGTAAATTTTAGTTTTATCTTAAATAAATCTAATTCACCATAAGTTATATTTCTGAAGGTGTCTTTATTGAGGATTTAAAGAAATACTGGTAGATTTTGTTAGTTTCCAGTGTTCAGTAACAAAAATTCTTTGCAATAACAAAAGATTTATAAAAACAAATGAAGTAGCTGGAAAGTGCAATACATAAATTTATTCTTTGACAAAATTTCTTTGAACAGTATACCAGATGACGAATAGGCTGATTAACATACGTTTCCAACAATATTTGCATCTTTATCAATTACTCTTTCCAATATCATTTCTTTCCAATATCATTAAAAACTTTAAAGAAAAAATACAAAAAATAAGACATAATTACATTTATTTTAATTAGATACATAGGTGTACAAATTTGTGCTTTCAGTATTGAAATAAAGTGTAAGTAATTCGAGACCATATCTTAAGTTCCATGATTTTCACGCGTTAGTAACAAAATAATGGGACACCATTTATTCCTACATCGAATTTCAAATACAATAAAGCAATTACAACAGTCATATTTCAGTGTTTGTATTTACATATATATTGGAAGAGTTAGCCCTGCGATATTTGTCGAATACTAACTTCCACTGCTTTATAACTTCAGTCAACCTACGCTGAATTCTTTTTTCCACGTTGATTTACATCCCCTAGCAATAATTTCGGTATTCCAATATTCTATTCTAAATCTATATTATAATAAAACTGTATGTTTTATGAGATAAAAAGTATCCTAGATGTAACCTTGTAATATTGGTTATTACTGTGCCAAATTTCGTCTAAATTGGTTCAGTACTTTCAGAGTAATACGTGTTTAAAGGGACAGACAAACAGGCAGATCCTGGAGAATCCCTTGCGTTTTATGAGAAAAAAAATATCCTAAATGTAATCTCGTAACATTAGTTATCACTGTGCCAAGTTTCGTTTCTTTAATACAATGTAGTGTGAAAAAGTTTTAATACAAGTTGAAAATAGTTATGATGTCATTCAGTGTTTAATTTATCATTATTTATTTTATGAATATATTTTAACGTTTAAATTACAATTTAACTCTATCAACTTGATATTTTATAATGTAAACTATACTGAGCGTATAGTAAACGGCTACAAAAAAGGGAAAGGAACTACGTTCCAACTGGAGGACCATGGACCTCTCAAGCTTTTTTTACATTACTGCCAATATACGTAGGTTAGTTTTTATTTTAATTGAACCCCGTAGATGATGTTACGAACGGGTTGTAGGCTTATTGGGACAAAAGTTACTGGGACAAAGTACTGGGAAGACATTTATCGGCAATATATGTAGGTTATTTGTTATCTTAATTGGACCTGGTAGGTGATGCTGCGAACGGCTTCAAAGCATATTTTAAAATATTTCTCACATACCAACTGAGTATATGTTTGAGTGAGTCCCTGGATAGTTGGGATTCACAATTTGAAACAGTAGGCATCGCTGCAATCGGGTTTTGAGATGTATTTAGATTTTTCGCGTTTAAAAGTACAATCGAAACCGGCAATAACCGATTTGGTGCAGA
>MU158759.1:278826-338546 GCA_015888305.1 Antheraea pernyi
AAAAAAGTGTGTGTGTGTGTGTACTTATGTACACGCATTAGAAGTTATACTTCTTTGGCGTAACAAGTAAAAATCTTTTCAAAAATTTTATCTTGCGCCTTATTCTACGTTTGTAGAAAAAACGACACTAACAATAAAAAAAAGGTATTTAATACAATGAAAGTTTTAATATAAAGAAATACAAACAACAAATACAAAGAAACAAAATGTTGACTATAGCTAACTTCAGGGTGTCGGTTTTTCGTGACGGTGTGTGCGCGCAACGTAAAAATTTACTCTCATCATTTTTTTGTTACGGTGTGCGCGTTCATCGTAAAAATTTACTCTCATCATTTTTTTGTTACGGTGTGCGCGTTCATCGTAAAAATTTACTCTCATCATTTTTTTGTTACGGTGTGCGCGTTCATCGTAAAAATTTACTCTCATCATTTTTTTGTTACGGTGTGCGCGTTCATCGTAAAAATTTACTCTCATCATTTTTCCCTAACGCGCCAAAAGAAATATAACTTCAATAAAATTACAGATATCTTAACATGGTTTGAACATACTTCTTTATTTACAAAAAATTGCATCGGGCACATTATTGTTAATATCAAAAATGTCTGGCAATAATAAATTCACGTTTTAGTAGCGTTTAAAAGTTAGTGAAAAACAAAACATTCTAAAATTATATAAAGTTCAATATTTTTGCCTGTAAAGGTTTACCGGCAGCCAATTCGCTGTCGAAACCGTTGCCTAGCTCTTAGACAAATAGTCACAGGCAAGTGACAGATGACACATGTTGCTTATATCTTTTTAATATTTATGTTTTTCTTTTATACAATGTAGTGTGAAAAAGTTTTAATACAAGTTGAAAATAGTTATGATGTCATTCAGTGTTTAATTTATCATTATTTATTTTATGAATATATTTTAACGTTTAAATTACAATTTAACTCTATCAACTTGATATTTTATAATGTAAACTATACTGAGCGTATAGTAAACGCCTACAAAAAAGGGAAAGGAACTACGTTCCAACTGGAGGTCCATGGACCTCTCAAGCTTTTTTTACATTACTGCCAATATACGTAGGTTAGTTTTTATTTTAATTGAACCCGGTAGATGATGTTACGAACGGGTTGTAGGCTTATTGGGACAGAAGGTACTGGGGACAACGTACTGGGAAGACATTTATCGGCAATATATGTAGGTTATTTTTTTGTCTTAATTGGACCCGGTAGGTGATGCTGCGAATGGGTTCTAAGCTTATTTTAAAATATTTCTCACATACCAACTGGGTATATGTTTGAGTGAGTCCCTGGATAGTTGGGATTCACAATTTGAAACAGTAGGTATCGCTGCAATCGGGTTTTGAGATTTATTTCGATTTTTCGCGTTTAAAAGTACAATCGAAACCGGTAATAACCGATTTGGTGCAGACGGAGTCGCACGGGTCAGCTAGTATATGTATAAATTAACTGATACCCGTCCGGTTCTCTGTGTATTAAATTGTTATTTAAATAGAAATTGTAAAGGGACAATGGAGTCCAAAAAAAAAGTAGTCTAGAACCATCTACCAATAAATAGTTATATGCATATATATAAATAGATGTTGATATTTATATACAACATCGTTTAATCGATCATCGTGAAAGTTGGCACATCTATATGTATTTTAGTGGAGAAGACTTATGATATCCATACCACTATAACCCGCCGTTAGGTGACGCTGTAATACATAAAAAATTTGCATCGCTCCGATCACATTTAATAATGATATACGTAAAATACAGACAATATTTTCGTATTGTTCATATTAATATAACTAAAATATATTACAGCAATTGAAATGTTAATGAACTGTAAATAATTTGAAAGTAAGAAACCTATCCTATACATTACTGACATATCCGCCACAAAATACTTTACCGACCAAATATTTAAGAAATCTGTTGTCGTTTGGAGTTGAAAACAATTTTCTTTAAAAAAATGTATTCCTAACCCTTGCTATTTTATTATTTATAATTATTGATTATTTTAAAGTGTAATTCAACTCTATACTTGTATCCTTCTTGGTTAAGTTTCTTCATAATTCATTACTAAAGTGTCACACATTCTATAATACATTTATCATATAACAATTTACAGGATAGGACAAAATAAAGTTGGCGACAAACGCGTATTTGCAATTCGGTCCACGGTCGAGTCTGCACTCTTCCTGATTCCATTTGGGAATTACTTCGTCGCCACAAACTCACAAATCAGACTTTCATTAGAACCTCACAGATCTATGCATCTCTATCTAGTATTTGATTATTTACCTACAACATATGTAGAATAAAACCAATCTTATTCATCAACTATCATATAATATTTCTACTATGTATAAAAGATAATGATTTACTGCCCTATTTGCAACGAATAGGAATATAGAAGTATTCTGAAACGAAATTCGTTAACGCGGCTCGCAGTATGAATAAACTGATGGGCTTACACGCAAACAATTGAATATTTTCTATGATTCAAAATAAAAAATAACTCAAACGCACTTTTATAAATTTGCTACCAAAAACTAATAAAACTCAGATGTCCTCAAATTTCGAATTCTAATGTCCAATAAAACTTGAAATCCCATGATAGAATAAAAATTCTCAACATGCCGCTCCCGAATAAATAACATTGACAGCACCCATAATAGCTTTTCCACCGGTCAAACGTATGGGGCACGTTTTTTATCCCATTATTGTTTCTGAGAAATTGTTACAGTTTTGACGAGTGACCTGGCCGTTTTTCTTGCTGGTCGACCGGAATGAAAAATTTTCAAGTTGGTCCCCCACCGGTCCCCTGGGTGCCGTAAAATTCCGTCGGTCGCTGGATAGTCGGTAGCCTGACCGCCGCCGGACAATTTGTCATATTCATATGTTAACGTGTCCGTCTTTTCTTGCAAAAAGTGGATAACTTAATTCAGGACCGCGGTCGGATTATTCGATTTGTGGGCATTCAAATTTTACATCTTGTTATGGTAATGCAGGTGTTGTTTCGCCTGCGGCGGATTTGTATTTGTTTTCGGTTTCCAATTTTGTAATACTTTATCATTTGTACAAAAGAAGAAACATATAATTTTAAATTACGTTTTTCAGCATTTACAGTACTAACTTTATATACCTATAAATATCCAGTATACGATTTGGACTATGATTTTTGTATTTCTGGGTTATCTGCATAACTTTTAGCTGTAGTTGATCATGTATGTGGTACCGTCGTCGAAGTTTAAGTTAGATTAGGTCATTTATTTTAAATTTTAAAACGAAATTTGTGAACTCTAATAGATTTTCACCAACAACTATGAAAGTTAGTACGCTTGAGCGGTTGTTCAATGAAAAGGGTTTCGTACTATTTATTTTACTCTAGCTCTTCACTAGATGGCACTGTAGCACATCGACTTATGTACTATTCAAACACGCACGGTTGTAGTAACGAAGATGATGGAACTAAATTTACCCTTTATGGTATGACTGTGAAATGATATAGAATAGCTTTTTTTTCTCGAACAGACTAAGGATATTGACCTAGCAAGAAGCGCTTAAGGTACTCAGCCGATTTTATTTTGACAACTAGCTCAAGGGTGCACGACGCAAATAAAATAGCAATTGTAGTACAATTGAACGTCAATTCTGTAAATATCTTTGAAAATCTTCCAACTGTCTTATATCTCACTCACACATACATTCTTTATATGAAGATGTTTTAAACTAAATTTTTCACTTTTCCTTACGATTCTCCAACCTTTTTTGTTCATACCAACCTTGTACGTGTACCAAATATGTGTAGACTTTCTGAACTGAAGCGTTTATAAACATTTGGCGATTGATGTTTATCTATGTACATTTATTAGTTACCATTTTTGATAGCTACTTCGTTCACCTAAATGTACATTTGACCTGTCCCTTGGGATTAGTAATTTTTTTCTGGTTAAAAGGCACCATATATCCTCTTCTTACTTCTGACAACGTGTATGTAACATTTAATGATTAGTATTTTAGTAATTAAGACATGTAAGCGTACAAACAAACAAACGCTTATCTAGAAAGAATGCTATATATTTGTTGAATAATCCTATGAGAGTGTACGCACAAAGTGACCGCCCGTATGTAACCGTCCGCCAATATCAATAACGTATCGCAATTGATGACTTGTCCGATTTGTTTCGACCACTCGTTGCTCACTCGTTTTACGACAAACGCGCCCCCTTTAGACCTCGCTGTCTGTCCTTACTATTAGGAAATTCAATATGATGATTCGTAAAAATTCAATGTATTTGAATCAAATAAAGTGATTTTGAGAATTCTTATTAGCTGCCGATTATTTTAACGTACAGCTTAACTTAACAATCAGATATTTTATAGTTTGTTTTAATAGCTTGTTTAAACAAATACAATTTTCAACTACGCCAAATATATTCGCATTATCTCGTCAAATCAAAAAAAGGAGTAACTAAAAATTCAGTTCTGTTGGAAAATGCTCTTAGACTTTGACTTACACGTTCAACTTAAAATTATCTTAAAAATAAATGAAGTACTTTAAATCAACTCTTAAGGTAGGCAGAAATAATATCTGTAACGTAGTAGAAATTATCACAATGACTGTAACAGATATATGTTACAATAATCATTAAAAAAAAGTTTTTAGTTCATTTGGTTATTTATATGTTATATAATATATAAGATCATTTCAATATAGACAGAGTAAAAGCATAGTGCCCTACAATAATTACCATAACGCTAAGACCAACAGGGGCGGAGCACCAATGAAGAATGTTCCAAAATCGAGTTCTTTTTGAGAACCCAGTACTTTAAAAGTGATGCGTGTTCACTAACAGATAGACAGACATTTCTAAAAATGATTGAAATGTATTCCAATATATATTCTTAAACACCTACATTTTTTTTAAACGCGAGTCTAAAGAGTACAGACACGTTAGATTTACATTATTATTATATGTATAGAAGATATTATTGATATCACAAACAAAAAACGTAAAAATTCTATATAACTCATCAAGATTCTAAATACATCAACGCATAAATAAAAGACCAGCGGGAACCACTTCAAAAGTAACAAAATAAATATTACTTAATTAAATCTACTTCATTAAGTTGCTTATCATTACCTCCGCTTATTACTTAAAGCGGAGATCCCGCGGAGTCATTTTAACTTTCCGAGGGTAAAGTAAACAGAATTTTTGTCACCATGTCCAATGAAATTAACATTGGTGGGTTTTACTTATGAAGGGAGGACACGCGACCGAGTCACGGTAATGACAGAATAATAAATTATGTTGTAATAACTTATTATAATGTATTTCAAGGTATATGATAGCCCCGTGCGCCCACTAATGGATATGGGGCAAGTGAGTTTAATTAGCGAATTTAGTAAATTAAAACTGTCGTGTCCGTTAGGTAATGAAGGGTTGTAATTACGTAACGGCAATTAAGTGTGACTAAAGTACGGACCGCAGCGAATATTCATTACCGAATTACCGCACCTTTTTCGCGTTCATACAAGATAAGAATTCATATCGAATTATTCAAATGATAATTTTTATAATACAATGTTCTATTACGATTATGAACTCAACAGCCTGTTGTAATGAAGTACGTTGGAGGTGGACTTCGTTCGAATAGAGGGGAGAACGGGTCAACTTTCGAATATCAAAACAGCACTGCTAGATTTATTTCTGCCGTGAAGGAGCAGTGTTCATTCTGTTGTATACGATCCAAAGGGTATATATATCGACATTCCACGAGTAATACCAGCTCTGTTCTTAGAGTTAGTAAAACGTAGATTTTGGAAATACAAATACAGGTTTAGAATTTTTTTTCTACACCGTCTAAAGACACTTGCAACACCAGTGGAGTCGCAAGTGCGTTGCTAACCTGTTTTGCGGGTGAGAGGGAGTAAGGGAAGGGTAGAGGGGAGGGGAGGTGGGCCTTCGGCCCTCTCACTGACCGAACGAAGTGCAACAATGTAAGCACTGTTACTTCACGTCGGTTTTCTGTAAGAGGGCGGTATTACTCCGGGCGAGCCGGCCCATTCGTGCTGAAACCAGTAATAGCTTCAACGTGGCTTTACCACCTACCAAATTACAGATACAGGATTTGTTAATTACAGTTCACACGACAAGAGACGAAATGCAGGGCCGAAGTTATATATGACATTTTATACATCTAACATTTAGAAGCAGTAACTATAACGATTAACCTCAGGACTTATATTTTCGAGGTCGATAGTACATACCTATAGACTGCAATGATCACTTAACTTCAGGTTAACTACTGACTGTATGCTATTTCAAAACATAAAAAGTGCAGGAATAGTGTCAAGTAAAGACTTTATACAACGCCAAATTAATAAAGTCAATATGGCCTAGTGGGAATTCGTGATGGCCTAGTTGTTCGATCGGTGGAATATTATATCGATGTTCACAGGTTCGCACACCGGCATGTACCAACGAAGTTTTCAGAATTTCGGTACATTTAATAATTTAAATTGATAACACTATCGGCTGACGGTTAAGGAAAACATCGTGAGAAATGTTCTTGTAGTACTACTGTATGTGGGAAAAATATAGACCTGTGGATTTCCTAGTTTCAAACCACAAATACGTCGTGGGCTGGCGTGGTGATTACGCCCATACCTTCCTTCGGGAAGAGGCCTATGTCCCTGCAGTGGGTCTCTTACAGTCTGATGGTGATGGTGATGATTTGACTGGATTACGATTACGTCATGAAAAACTACGATAATTAATTGAAATTCGACGTCTTTTTTCAATTGACTTATTACGATGTTGGTCTGATGGTCCTTTGCAGATTCACCGCTTTTTTTAATCTCACGTCTTGGACTCCGCCAGTTTATATACAATTATTTATTTGTCACATATGTTTTTAATTTTGCCATGATATATTTTAATGCTTTACCATAATCTTATTTGACGTTAAATGACATGGTGTTCTAAGATGGTGAACAGGTTAAACGTAGAGAAGGACTTGCTTTTAAGAATAGCTACATACCTACAGATGTTTAGGGACAAATTTTCAACTTCAGCATGGTAACTAGCCATGCAAGTATAATATAAATTCCTACAATAATGCTGTATATAATACTGTATATAATATACATACTATATGTAATGCTCTATATATATCACGCCTCTCTGTGCAACCACTAAAAACAAATGTAACTTTATGTGTCTATTATGTTGTAATAAGAAAAAAATATGTTAGTTATTATGAAAAGATAAACCAGATCGAGTTTCTTGCCCGTTCTTCTCGATGACTGGGTGGTTTTCCGAACCGGTGGTAGCTTTGACGTTTATACGCGCCTTCTCAGGGCCTAGATTGAATAAAGAGTATTTTGATTTATGGTTTCATCTTTCATCACAAAATTTTCCTTCACCAAAACACAACACGAACGACGTTATAGGATTTGAAACTACGACGATTGGTGCTGTGCTTGAAGACACTATACTGTGACATCGTCTTCTACTTATTTTAAGTAAACAGAGTGAATCTATTTGATAACACCGGTTTCCTAAAATTATTCAAAATAAATGTTTATTACAGAAGCTGAAAAACGTTATTATTGGCAATTTAAAAATATATTAGATCTCTCGTTTATGTTATATTGAGGATTAATTCGACTTATTTTTTTTTATAATAAGCTTACCTTCTTTGCATTCAATTATTCAGACCGATCTATTACACATGTTTCATACCTAAAATAATAAAATGATATAGTTTTTATAAAAAATTAAGAGTTCCTGTTTTTACCTACCGTATACGAAATGTCATTTGCAAATATAACAGTATAGCTGTTTTAGACAAAATGTGAAAAAGGTAAAATAATAGGAAACGCAGTGAATTTACTACTTTTTTTTATATATCATAGGAGGCAAACGAACAGTCGGGTCACGTGATGTTAAGTTATCGCCGTCGCCCATAGACACTTGCAACACCAGGAGAGTCGCAAGTGCATTGCCAGCCTGTGCTTATGGGAAGGGAAAGTGGGGAGAAAGGGGATAGATGAGAGGAGAGGGAGGAGAGGTGGGCCTCCGGCACTCTCACTGACCGAACGAAACGCAACAATGCAAGCACTGTTACTTCACGTCGGTGTTCTGTGAGAGGGTGGTACTACAAGCCGACCCATTCATGCTGAAACCCGTAATAGCTTCAGCATGGCTCTACCACCTACGAAGACCTACCTACTTCTCACTAGGCTGTAACAACCTATTTCTTAATAATGTCAGATCTTCAAATTCATTCAGGTACTTTTCTTCGATGTTGACTGCACCTTAAACACCATAAACTGCAATCGAACCCAACCCGATTTCACTAATATACTTAAACTTTTATAGCAGGAAATTCGTTAGAGGAATGCCACAACAAGCAATATCATGTAAATACTCAGAATGTTTTAAATTTTCAATTAAAAGTGTCACAATTTTTTAATTCCATTACCTTAACCCAATAAAAGCAGGGAGAACGTTATAAATTCAAATAGTTTATTATAGTTACAAAACAAATACTCATCGTATCTACCTGCTTAGTATGCACCCTCTGAGTGAATCGACTCGTATAAAATTGTTAATTTTTAATTACAATTTTATTACGTGCATCCCATCCAATTACCAAAAGATATATTAGAAGCCACCTTAATCCAAAGTGTTCCGATAGTCCTCTAGAGATTAGGCGTAATATCTTCATCCGCGTATTATAGAACGAACATTTTTTGTGCGTTCAAACAAATTACTTAAAGAAGTATTAAAGATGACACCGTTTTTTAATAACACAAATAACAAGCAGATATAGGTTGAATAATCTGTATTGAAATTGTCATGCCTTTTACATGACTCTACAGTTAAGTCAATAGGCATAACGCATACAATTGTATCCAACTCTATTGCGATCACCACACAACAGGTCTAAGTACCAACTCCTAACAGAACTGGATCAGCTTCTGTATTTGAAACTAAATTCATTTGAGATGTCCTGTTTTACAGGTCGGCGTAATAAATACTACTGTCGATGACACCTCTCGGTGGTCAACATTGTCTCTGGATTGCACCATTAGATATAATTCCACAACTTTGCTACAATAAAAAAAAACCACTTGTAACACATTATTACCATGGGTTTTTTTTATAAGAAAGTTGTTTTATTTCTTTAGCGCATTGTACTTAATTATTAATATTGTGAATAAATAATTTTAATACATTGAAAAATAAGAATTTAATGGCGCACTTAGTAGTGTATACGGACTGGACCTCGTTTGACGCAGGTTCGAATTTTTTAAATTAGGTCGGAGTTTTCGCTGAAGGAAAATATTGTGTTGAAATCATAACATCGTCACAGATGCTAGGGCTTTTTCTAAGTCCACCTGGATAGCTATCACACACTCAAGTTAAAGACTTGTCGCCAAGTGTTGGTGTGTTCTGACAACTGCTTTTGAGAGCCAGTTCCTTTTGGATTTAGGGTGTTTGCCATCTTAGTATCTTATCTTTAACATCAGATAATGTGATGAAACGTTAAAACTTATCATTACATAGTATAAAACAAAGTCCCCTACCGCGTCTGTCTGTCTGTCTGTTCGCGATAAACTCAAAAACTACTCAACGGATTTTCATGCGGTTTTCACCATCGGATAAAGTGACTCATGAGGAAGGTTTTAGTACATCATTTGTCAAGGATTTTTGAATAGTCGGAGCGGGACAACGTCCGCCGTGCCCGCTGGTAAAGTATAAAATAAGAAAATCAGAGTAATGTCTGTTTTATATCTGTGTGAACTTATAATGGCCATATTTATCTTCTTACTTATATTATATTGTTCAATTTTGTTAGCTGAAGTTCCCCCGGTATCTGAAACATAAAAATAAAATAAGTAATAAAGAAATTAAGAACCTGTTTTGACATTACGCCGTATTTTGATCCTAAGACAATTGTTAACATATATAAAATGTAGTTGAATTCGTCCCTTATTTACCTTCCCGTCACATACGAACGTCATATGGAAAATAGGTCGCGTACAAAGAAAAACCCTTTGATATTCGAGTAGCGAACTACCACGATGTAAATCTGAATCCCCATGCTTTTACCCGATACGAATGCGATATGTGTTATCTGCTAATGCCACTGGGGATGTTCAAGAGTAGTGCTTTACGCTCAAAGGCACCTGTTTTTGTACACACAGAATTTGATTCCATTGGTTATGTTTATAAGTGAACAAGATACGTCTATTTAAAATAACTTTTGTTCAAAATCGTAACTGTTTTACATTTTTTCTACATGTTAATGTAACATTTTTCATCAGAGTTAATCGATTATGAAGTTAATGAAATATATATACCAGGATAAAAAAATACATGTAAAAAGATGTCTTTTTGATAAACTTTATTAGAATAGTTTCCTATTAGAATATATTTATGAGAGTAAACCAGTATATCAAAATACAGAGCAAAGCTATAAAAACAACAATTCGCAATAAAAACAAAGAAAAAAATAGTTAAATTATGCGTGTCTAATGTACTTTATTCAAAAAGAATAATATTCTACCAATTATATCAAACAAAATAGCAAATTTTATTAGTAACATTATTCTTTCAATGACTTCTTCTATTTCACAAGTTATTATTATAGTAGATTAGTTCATATCATACTAAACATCGTAGTGAAGCATAAAATGTATCATGCCTAACTAAATGGTCTTAATTTGAATATTAATTAGTCAAATCTATTATATATACAATCTATACATAGATTTAGGTGGTAGAGCCACGCTGAAGCTATTACTGGTTTCAGCATGAATGGGTCGACTCGCTCGGGGTAGTACCAGCCTCTCACAGAAAACCGACGTGAAGTAACAGAGCTTGCATTGTTGCATTTTGTTTGTTCAGTGGGAGCACCGGAGGCTCAACTCCCCTCCCCTTCCTCCTCTCCCTTCCCCCTTCCTTTCCTCCCTCCTCCAAGACAAGCTGGCAACGTACTTGCGAGTCCTTTGGTGTTGCAAGTATATATGGACGGTGGTGATCATATGACACAAAAAAAAGAATACATATGTATGAATACATATATACAGAATGTAAATCTAACGTGTCGGTACTTTTTCGATTTTAGTGAAATAAATTGTTGTAGGTGCTCGGAATAAGTAATGAAATACGTTTAAATCATTTTTAAAAATGTCTGTCTGTCTGTTTGTCTGTCTCATCACGGCTAAAGTACTCGATTCACAATAAAACTACACCAATCAAATCATAAAACATATCTTCGAGAATAACTTAGACTATGTTTGATTCAAAGCAGTCCACTCTATCAAAAGTTATTGTAATTTTAATTACGACGCGGCGTAAGTACGAGAGGAAAGTAGATAAGTAAATGGATTTAATATTGGAAGAATATAATTTGAAGAATGGATTCTGATGACTTTATTCATCAGTGTTTTTTACATAATGTTCCACGCGGTTGAAGTAGCGGACACAACCATTTTTTATTTTTTTATTTGTTGTTATATTTATACTTGAATTAATGACAATGTTGACAAATGACTTTTGACGTTATCTTTTAGTATTAAATGACATTGTTACAGTAATTTAAATATACGTATTGTAGTACGTACGTACGTATTGAACATTTACAAAAGGTGTTCGCCCTAATTCGTAAATATCTATATCGCGCCTCGTTCAATTGAATTATCCGCTTGAACCATTTTTAATCCACTGAAAAACAACGAAGTTAGAAGCAACATAAAAATGCACTTGAATATCCGTTACCATTTATCAGTAAATAAATATGATAAAAAGTATTATTGGGGCGAAAATGTTCCCGTCGGGACGTGACGGGTCCACGATATTGTTTTTATTTTCTCTGTTTATGCGAATGTAACTGAACGAATGTGTTTTATTGAAATGATGCTTGATATAAAGATTTATTGACAACATTTGAGTACGATGCGAGTTGTTTTAAGTTTTTAGAAGTAACAACTGCTTTCGGAGCGGTATTTTTCTGGCAGGAGATAAATTTATAATTTCACCGTATTACATGCTAATGAGTGTGACCTAGCATATGGCCTATTGCACTTCTGCGGCTTGCGTCAGACCAGCGACACATAGTATTTTGTATTGAGATGATATTTGGTAGGTGGTAGAGCTACGCTGAAGCTATTAATGATTTCAACATGAAAGGGTCGGCTCGCCCGGTGTAGTACCACCCTCTCACAGAAAACTGACGTGAAGTAACAGTGCTTGCATTATTGCATTTCGTGCGGTCAGTGAGAGCGCCGGAGGCGCACCTCCCCTTCACCCTTTCCTCACTCCCCCTCTCCCCCAAGACAGGTTAGCAACGCACTTGCGACTCCCCTGGTGTTTCGTGTCTATGGACGGTGGTGATCACTTAACATTAGGTGACTCACCTGTCCGTTTGCCTCCTACGATATAAAAAAGAGCACAGTTTAAATTCCACTGTTTTGAGTTTTCACTTCTGTCGGTAGTCCTTGTGATTGCCTTTTTTTGTTTGTTTTAGTGTTTCATCAAAATCTCGCCTAGTGTTAAACCAACATTCAACCATACAATAAGGCAAACTAATAATCCTAACTAATATTATTAAGTTTATTTAATTGTACTTTTCATAAAAAAACATACTGTTCCAGAAGAGTAGTGAAATCTAATGTAGAACGCAATCATACCCGCGGGTAAAAGCGAGTGGTAGTAAAATTATAATAGAACAAACACCCGGCGTTACTTAGGGTACAGTGTTTTCTTTAATCACGATGGACTTTAGCTCAAGTAGTAGAGAACCCATTACTATTGAATTAATCAATTAATTATGTGAAATGAATACTTAAATTCGGCATATATCATGGCCTATATATCTTATTCAAAACAATGTTTAGGATAGGTTTTATATATTATTAGATATACCAGAAGTCAATCGAATCAAAAATATATCCCACTTCTGATATTAGATACCAGAAATGGATTTACATAAAAAACTTTAGACCAATGGCGTGTCAGGTCATTAGTAACACCCCCGATGTAGTCAATAGTAAGTCAATAGAAGTACGGAAACTGCTAACAATATTAATAAAATATTCTACAAAATTCATCCAACAGATATTATATACATTCTGTTCAAACAACAAAAGTATAAAGTATTTTTCCTGTTACCATAGATACATCCAACGTCCAAAAATTAAAGAATAGATCATCTGAAATTTCACAAATCTTTTAAGAGTAAAGATTTGTTTATTAAACATTAATTCTATAAAAAGTAGTATATATTTCAATAACCGCATTGCGTACTAATAAATGTAAACAAATAACTAATTAATAAATTGTCTGTTAACTCAGATGATAACAATAAAATCCCTTTAATTTTTCGTTCAAACAAAACAAACCAATATTGTCACCAATAGTGAGGCAATAACGAGGTAAACGTCCCCATCGGTGGCACGTCCTTATTTACTTATTGCAAACTCACATGACAGGTGCCTTAATGGGTGAAATAATGTGGCGTGTGTGGTATAGACAGGAGGTTCAAAGATTAAATAACAAAAGGTTTTATTTTAACATCAAAATTTCTGTGCCTACTCTTTCTAGTAACTCATTCAATTATTCATATATTGAAGAGAATATACAATGCGACGAGTATAAATAAATATGATTTGAAGGCAAATAAACAGGTGAGTCACCTGATGTTAAGTGATTACCATCGTCCATAGACACTTGCAACACCAGGGGAGTCGCAAGTGCATTGCCAGCCTGTGTTTGGGGAAGGGGGAGAGAGAGGGGAGGTGGATATCTGTCGCTCTCACAGACCGAACGAAACGCAACAATGCAAGCACTGTGACTTCACGTCGGTTTTTTGTGAGAGGGTGGTACTACCCCGGAGGAGCCGACCCATTCATGCTGAAACCAGTAATAGCTTCAGCGTGGCTCTACTACCTATATGAGTTAGCACTATGCTACAACAATTATTTAAGTAGTACGTGCATTTAATTAAATTAACAATCCGTAGCATTTTTTTAACCATTACAAAAATATTATATCCACTTATCTTGCCGTTTCGATTTAACCTAATAATGTACATATGGAATAACTTTTGTTCTGTTATTAAAGCACTTAAGAAAAATTAGTTGTCTGTAGAGTCGATTCGACAACAAATTTTACGTGTTATTTTATAAGAAAACGTTGATGAAAAATTACATACTTTTATGAATTGAAGTAAATTTTCCTATATATAGATAGATGCGGCACAAGCCGAACGCTTAGGCCGATCGCGCCTCTCTATCGCTTGTTCCGCACTCTTATTTTCATGTTCGGCTCAGGCGGAACGTGACAATGAGTCATGCTTTTTCGTGAGTGCAGCCGGCGTTCATCGTTTTATAAGACGTTATCATGTCAAAAACGAAACGACTATTCTACCCCTATTTCTTTAATCTATGACTATACTGAACGTGAATCTCATGGGAAATTGAATGTTACTCGCTAGTCACGGGTAGGTGCTACGACGTAGCCCGGGCGCGGCGGCGCCTACGACCATAATTAATTAATTATCGATTTTACCTAACTTTGCAACAAATACACACCTGCATAATTACTGTTCTTATACTAACGGTATGAAATACAATTTTGATACTTCACACGTGTTCTCTTGAATATCATATATATTAATACGTGAAGCCTAAACTTTGTACCCCTTTTTAAAGAAATTGCGTGAACGGATGAACGTGAAACTTGGCATAGTTAAAGTTTATATGGAGGAGAAGTGCAGAAAGCTATTTATTTTATATAAAATGCATTAGAAGTACATTAAATTAATTAAAATATGCATTACTGACACTACTGCTTCAATTTTACACAACATATACACATGTAAATAAAAAAGACATGTTGACATCTGTCAATAAAGGACTTCAAAAAAGGTTATGAAGGAGGTTGCTATGCTCGATTGTATGTATTATTTTACTCTTACGTTCCAATTACCCTTTTTCATTCTACATTCAACAATGATATTATAACATACAACTATTATTAAATCAATGAACTATAGTCGAATGTCGACCACTGGACGCCCACTAGTATAACTAAATTTATGAAGTCATATATCCTAAGACTGTATAACCACACAGAAATTTCAAGTTTCTACAAAAATCAAGATTAGGACATTATATTTGTAAACCTTGTCATATAAAATGTTTGGTAAATGTATAGTTAAAAATGTGTTTTTCAAGAAACCAATATTTTGTTAATCACTAAATTTAATAATTATATGGATGAGTTTGTACATTTTATATCGTAATGTCACCGGATTTTATAAGATGATGTAATCCAGGATGTTGACATGTTAACACTAGAGAAAATTGGTTCTGAAGTGCAACTGCTGCAATAGACTTACAGGTGTTTGGCGACATATTTTTTCAATTGAAAGGGGTGCAACAAGGGGTTTCTACACGGAAAGTTTAGAATCATTATAGGGATTAGAACCTACGTCGATCAACGCTGTGTCCAAACGCTGTAAAGGTATAATTGCTTTATAAGTATATGTCGGCGCCTCGTCAGAATTCTCCTCAGGATCCATCATAAAAATGATGCTATTAATGAGAACCAAATTAATTATTTTTTCTTTTACAGCGTCACTTAATAATGATCGTCCAGATAATGTTTTCTCAACTTCTTATTGCCCGTTTGTAACTGAGTAATCTCCGCCATATCTTTTTTTCAATAATAGACCATATTTTCTTTATTACAAACATAATTAATATTAACGGTTTACAAAACAATATAAAATAAATAACTATATGCAATTATTTTTAATCGTAATTGGATGTTGAAACATATCTTAATTAGTATATTATTTACAAATAATTATATTAAAAATACACCGGAAATGTCGCAGTTTACACATTTGTGACAAAAATAAATCATATTTATATTTTAAAATTCTTAAACCATTATTACATTTTAATTTGTTACTTATCATAATAATCTGTTCATATTTTTCTATATTTTATTTACTTTACAGCAAAGAGCTGCTAATAATATTTGCTGTGTATTTAAGTTCCAAATTAGATGATAGGTAGCGCAACAGATAATAAAGCTTTTATTAAATTTGATACTTACTTACATTGAACCCAGATGGCAGCAGGGTCGAGCGCCCATATATACCTTCTTTTTCTTTAAGTATTTTGATTACTCCAGTAAAATAATCATAGAAGCTAACTATGATACTAGAAAAAAAACACGTCTTTCCTAATCCGTTAACGACGGACTATTTATTCCTTAGTCATTGTTGACATCTCAATTGGTATTGTATTATAAAATGGTGTACTAGTTTTATATAAGTAACATAGGCGACCTCCTATCATTACCACTTTATTATCCAGCAGGATGCACTAGGTGCAGACGAAACTAGCCTATGCCTTAATAATCTCATACCATGTTTATCAAAATTTACTTTATTCTAATATAATATATTTATATCCTAATGTAAAATTCAACAAAGCCTGAAATTCTAGAGACAATAACAACATTTATTCAGTATCTAAAAGCCTGTATGTAGCATTTACTATTCACACAATGTTGGTACTGTAAGTGCCCACAACGGGAGCAGTTACCCTATCTCTATGAACCGATAATGGACCGTGAATTCTCCAGGCAGTATCTGTCTCGAATGTCTTTCCATGAACACTGATGCAAATTGCGTATCCAAAATTTACGTTTGCATTTATGAACTGCTAACTTATCGTATTGTTGATAAGAAAATGTTTAATAAATTCATAGATGAAATTAATCCTTATAGAACCAACCAAACTTCTTTAAAAGTTGGTAGAGTATTCTAAACTATACTAAAATGAATATTTTAATATCACAAATATGAGTACTTTTATTGTTTATTAATGCACATTAGGTATGCGATTCATAAGCTCCTTTATGTTACAGTATTAACGTCGAAGTTTGCAAACTCGAATGTAATCGGAATGTTGCTAGTAATATCACACAAACTAAGAATGTAGTTAACCATAGCTGAAATACAACGCTTGAGCTCCAAGACATAATATAAGAGCTTCACCATACTACTGCTATGCTTGGTCTTGGCTTGGCTAACATTTCGGATGATTTGCAGCCATTTTTTATGATTGGATATGGAGGATAATGCAAGAATAATATATATAAGTATCTTGGACATGGCTTGTCCTTTGGCAGAGAGCATCGAAACTAAGAAATCGATCAGTAAAATTCACAGCAACAGACCGAACAAGAAAGCAGACCGTGCTTTCAACAAACTTGATGACATTTTCCAAAATCGAAAAATACCACAGTGTCTTAAGCACCATTGCTCTAATCAGCGTATCTTGCATACAATAACATGAATGATACAAACATGAATACTGGAAAAAGAAACTATGCTCTGAATTAGAGTTGAACAGCGAGCCATGAAGCGTGTCATGTTACGTGTCGCCCTAAGTGTTAAAGCGAAAGATACGGATATACGAAAAAACACAGACGTCCTGCACGTCCTTCAATATGCGTACAACCAACTCAAATGGCGTTGAACAGGTCACTTGGTCAGATGTGATAGTGGAGTAGATTTCTGACTAAATAGTGACCAAGAGAGGACAGGCAGTGTGGGAAAATCAATGGCGAAATGGGTCGACGTCATCACATATCTTGTGTTAAAAACCTAGAAAAATTTGGTAAATGACATAAAATGGAGAAAGCTTATGCCTTGCAGTAGGTTGAAAAGAGCTGACCATATCTTGCAGATTAAAATTCTTGAGCTGAGCAGATGAAAACTGAAACCAAACACCTATTCAACCATATTATTCAACCAACCTATTTTAGTCAACCAGAGCTTTATGTTCGGAGGCAAAAAAGAAATTTTTCTATACCTTACTTTTACTTACCTGCCTACCAGGCTTCTCCTTTTACTTTTCCGGCAAAGGAATTCTACAAACCCGAATTAACATGCGGTCTACACTCATTATAATTTTGTAAAGGCATTTGGTATCTATGTATGTTTTACCACACGTAAAGAGAGTGTTTTGAAGAACTTTTTTACATGGTGCCCTTATCACTGTTCCAAACTCACACCACTAGCCGCTGACTGGTTGCTCGTCCACATATCCTAAAGGCCAGGAGAATGACGACAGCCGTAAGGTGTTGTAGAAGTTTTATTATACGTACGCTAGCGTTGTGAATCGTGTTACCCAATACGGTGCTACTCCAGGGTTATGACATAGGACTCTTCAAAAAAAGGTTGAAAAACGTTCTTGGCCCCTGTTGTTGTAGTTACAATAGACAAAGTTAACATCAGATGGTCCATCTGCTTGTTTACTGCGCTTGAGCACAAGAAAGGTGACGTCAATTTATATTTTACTATTAACTATTATCGCTCATATATTTGTAATTTTAACAAGGAATAATAATACCTAAATAAATGCTGTCTCAAAAATTGATAGAAATCTATATAAAAAATCAAACCGAACATTATAGATTCTAAACCAAATTATACAAGCCATAAGATCAGGAGACGAAGCAATAAAAGAAGTTGTACAAGCAGGAAATATAAACATTTGCGAGGTAACGATGGGCCATGTGCACCCTGATGGACATAACTGGGGAGTCGCGGTCAAATTGTAAATAGTGTCGGATACGTTTAGTTTGCAATATTTGTGCGGTTCCGTGTAAATGGAAAAAGGACTGCACAGAGTACTGTCTTAAGACAGAAGTTTCACATAAATATATTTACGTAAATGTAATAAAGCGGTAATGCATTGAATTGATACATCGATGTCCATAATGACATCTGTGAATTGAATAGGAGAGGAGGTATACACATATACATTTTAAACGTACCAATAAAATACTAGAGGTCGCAAAATATCTCCATACTCCAAGTACTCAGAACAACATAATTGGTATATAGGTTCTGTCAGTATTGTATCTATTTTAAGTAGTTACATTTAGAACACAATAATAAGGTAAATTGACGGAATTGCACAGTGCAAGGCTGCACTGTTGTACCCTTGAGCTAGTTCCTATTCTAGCTATGCGTCTTCTGCATTCACCACAAAGGTCCGACAAAGCTGTTAAAGTCCTTCATACTAACATCGTGTTAGCCGGTTCGATAAAAGGCATAAATTCGAATAAGGAATTATCATAGTCACATTTGAAGGCCTAAAGGGAGAAATTGGCTAAGCCCATTTTTTTTTTCAAATTGATTTTTTGTAGTTTATGGCCACTAAAATACTTATTTCATAATATGACTATGTAAAATAAGTGTTGTGTCACAATTTTTGTTGTTGTTGTATTTATTCTTTAATACTGAATAACTAGCTAAGTCCGTGATTTGATCACGTCAGTTGTTATTGTCATTAGGCATATTTTCTACAGAAAACAATTTCAAATACATATTACATAGAAATCTCCTTTCAAAATCATATGCAAGTCCGCCACAAAATCCTTTTAAAATTTAAATTGTCTCTTCTATAAATTATTCTATATTGTAAATGTGACTTAGCCAGTTTATTTTTCTTCATTTGTTTTTCTACCAAATTTCTCTGTACGTGATTGCTCTGTGTATAGAAGGGGGTACAACACGATATCGGAAACGCTGATGTGTGTAAGTCGACGGGAATTAGACGTTACGACGATTGGGAATTGCCGCAGACGCCGCGGTGCCTTCACAAGCGTACGCCAGCACGTTATTGCACTGTACCGTGGTCTCGGAATATTATCATATGAAAAGATTAGAAAGTTGTATTTAGAATACGAATACATTTAATTATTATTTAATCTAGATCCACTAGAGTTTTATAACAACGACTAGACACTGATATGCGTTATATATTAATTAGTATGACATTAATTATTAATATAGAAAGAGCAATTTAATATATTAATATTAGCTGTGCGTGCGTGTTATTCGTGTGTCGTACAATTATATTTTATATATTATTTAATGAACTTACCAGTAGTATATTCTATATCTAAATATATACTTATTATTATTTCATATCACAATATTTGTTTTCTAACAAAGTGGGTACTCTAAAGGGCCAGTATATTCTACTATTATTATAATGAAGATATAATTTGTCACGTTTAGCATATATACTTCGCTTTGTGACATACAGAAAGACATCGTGATTTAAATATACTTTATCTTTACAATTTTTAGTAAAGCATTATTTGATAATATTGCTCAATATTTAGGTAGATTAATGCAATACATTCAGTTAATTTTATGTCGATTTAATTTATATTTTATCACATAATTTACTCAATATATTATCAAATGTAACAAAAAATATACTAAAGTCTGCCCAGAGAATACACCTATAATCCCAATAATCAAAGAATTATGTAAATCTGTTTTAGTTATTTTCGAGTTCGGGTGGTAACCCTAAAACCCTAGTTTTACAGCCTGACTGGGTCGCAACCACCATGTATATGGCGAAAAAGCCCGTCATAGTGATTCGCTTCTGCGGGTTGCGTTTCGGGATCAGCCTGTGCATATATAGCTCTTCGCAGGACGGCATGACAGCGGCGACCGGCGATGGGTAGTGTGTCACTCGGTGGTCGCTATTGTTTTTGAATTGTACTGTGATTACCATCAAGCACAGTGCAGTCATTTTGCCGTGCTACTATAAAAAAAAAAGTTACACGCACACTAACGGACAGACAACCACATGCCGCTTTCATAATATATTGTTTTATGCACAATAAGCATATATGTACGCTTACTCGAAGATGTTGCCTGTAAATAACGAAATATGGTTGACAGAAATTTCGTACTTCATTAATTAATCTTTCATCGTATTGGACAGAAAATAAAAGAACATGGTAATCATTATTGGTTTATTCTTCAGCTTTAAAATTGTAATGGCGTCATTACACCATTAAACGTAATAAAAATATACAAAAACATTCAAACTATAAATAACAACCCTTAGAAAGTATAACGTATCCTATAACTTTTATGATTAAAAACTTTGTCACATATAACAGAACTTTATTGTTACAAATTATATCGGAATAGGCATAAACTTCCACCAAAACTTATACTACAGTAGAGTACAAACGTAACACGCGTTAACAATGATCTAATTACAAGGTAACGTGTGTCCAATTAAACGTGTCAAACGCGAGCGATAGGCGCGTGACGCGATTAGCCAGAGCGTGACAACGGCCGCGGCGCGAAGTGACGTGTCGCATGGGCGGGCGGGACGGTGCGCCCGACTAACTAACGTGTATTTTCCTTATCATTTACACATAAGCTATAATACATTATCCCTATCGACAAGCACTCAATGTCTTTTATTTTTTGGAACCAATTTCCTTAACGAGGCTTGCAGGGGTTGACTAATACTGGCGGACTCGCATTATGGTAGGTATACCATCCGCCCGGGTGATAACAGAAGATGGGACTCTCTAACGTTTCTTCTGGTAGGGGTAATAACTGGGCACGAAGTATTTGCACCAAATACCACGCTCCAACCAATCGCCGTGTGCCGATTTGCCAATGAGTGCTACGGTAGGATCTCTTGGTAAAAATAATGTTCGTCAGCGAGAAGCGGTGGAATGCCATGGCTTCCTTCTGTGAGGTCCGCGAAGAAGATACTCTCAGCTGCCTTCCCCGTTAACGAAGGGCCGATAGAAAAAGTATGCACCTGCATGCACCTTCTTCTTCGCTATCGGTTGATGAGTACCTGGCTGTCTTTCAATGAGGTCGCAGCCAGATATCGAAATCTGGGGTGGCGCAACTGAATGCACAAGCACCCCAGGCTGCTAGTTTTAGTGAAGATTTCGCATAGCTCTGTTACTCCCTCGAGTGGTAGGGTAGCCATTAAAGGATTCCTTTTATTCCTTCCTACGTTAAGAAAAGGAGTTAACTGGTAAAAACCCTCACGTAAGGAAAAACGCGATATGTTCATCTGTATCTCTTTCTCTCATTGCGAATTTTTGTTTGTTACTATCTATGTATTTATATTGTATGCGAGTATCTTTGTCCTGCAATCAGCGAGTATGAAAATTCGAGAAGACGAGCATCGTATTACGTCAATACTGAATGCGTGGAAATTTCAATAAAATGTTGTATTTGTTTTTTTGCATATAACTTGTATGTATATTCATTTTTAATGAACGAATATTTTTCCTAAAATCTAACTATTTCGTTACCACTTTCACTTTTACTTTATGCAAAATTGCACTGCTATATTTTCTTCTATAACATATTATAAGTTAATGTTCAGAAAGACAAGAAACGACATTCCACTTTTATTATCTGTAATAATATTGCACCTGATTGGTGAATCTAAGAAAGCTAGAACTGTACTCATTTATGTTGCGTAGGTTTAAATACCCAATCTAGTACATTATTGTACACTATATTTCTGTGGTGCAAAATAATCATTACACACGTTTATCACGTACAGCTAATCACGGGTTCCGTGACGTCACGTCCCAGTCGTTCGCAAGTTTTCACCTGCTTACCTTTCTACCTATGTGTATGTTTGGTTACCTCTGTAACTTTGATTTTAAACTTTAACTAGAATTATAGAATGCATATATCATTACATAGTATAAAACAAACTCCCCTACTACTTCTATCCGTGTGTATATCTGTTCGCGGCAAACTCAAAAACTAATGAACGGATTTTCATGAGGTTTTCACCAGTAGATAAAGTGATTCACGAGGCAGATTTTGGTACATGATTTGTCAAGGATTTTTTTAATAATCAGGGCGGGACAACGTCTGCCGGTCCCGCTAGTATAGAATATATAGAACTGCCCATTTCAGCTTTGCACGGGTGTACTAATGTTAAAATGACAACTAAACAACAGATCAATCTGTCAATTTTGTCAATATTTTTGAAGATCTTTCTATCTTTTGCCCCACTCACTAACTCACTTTTTATATGGATTTTTTAACGCATTTTACCCTCCGATTTTCAAGTGATGCGTTTACATACCTTTCGCAATTAAATTTTATCTATATAGATTAGTATTACTGTTAAATTGGAACCCATCGATTAGACACTAAATTTTGAAATATATTGTTAATTAATAAATAGATTCTATTTCAGAATTCTAACCCTAAAACGGGGGAGTCTAGACTCACGTGACCAGCACTGATTTTAATAGACGCCGACGATCTGGTTAATTGAGGTTGGAATGGGAACCATTAGACCGCCCGTCAGTTGGACTGTGTATAATACAACCATATATACCTATATAAAAAACTAATATGATTATAATAAACTTTACTTGTTCAAAGTTTGGAATATATACACCAAATACTGTTTATTTATCATAAAAAGCAAACAATATTCATGTTATATATTTTTTTTAGTATGTTCTCGTAATCAATTGGTATGATGGGCAAAGATAATTAGGGGTTGGGGGTGTAAGGGGTGTCGAATAACATCTAAGATTTGAGACATCCAAGCCAATCTCATCTGCACGTGGTGCACTCTGCTGAATAACGAACGAGGCAATGGCGAAAGCGGGGTGGTAGGGTTTTACAGCCTGACTAGGTCGCAGCTACCATGTATGTGGCGAAAAAGCCCGTCATAGTGATTCGCTTCTGCGGGTCGCGTTTCGGGATCAGCCTGTGCATATCCAGTTTTTCGCAGGCCGCCATGACAGCGGCGACCGGCTATCACTCGGTGGTCGCCATTGTTTTTGGATTGTACTGTGCTTACCATCAGGTACAGTGCAGTCATTTTGCCGTGCTACAATAAAAAAAAAATGAACAATATGCAAATGGAAATTTGGCTTCTAGTAATTTGTATATGTATAATATTACTATTAACTCTTCATCTTTTTCAGCAAAAAAATTGACTGTCTTTTCCCGTGACATTTCCCATTCGTTTAAGGGTAATTCAATGATCAAACATTAAAACCAACGTAGAGAATAACATTTATTATAAACTATTTTCTACTTCAGAGCTTATCTCGCATTAATATAAATATGACCTATTCATTGGGAACAGCTCTTTTTTCTGGATCCAAGGATCCTACATTACCTATACATATTAAACATAGCATACAGACTCACATTCGCATTTATAATACTAGTAAGTAAGTAGTAGTAAGCTGGTCCTGCAGTTCCGTGAAAATGGTTTTATTATTTCTGAAAAAAAAAAATGATCTGTTCTATTTAACCGCTTTTAAAAACTATAATGATAACCTTGATTATATTGTAAAATAATATCATAAAATCGCTTCAACCGTTTTACCGATTAGTCGCTCTAAAGAATATACATTTAAATTGCATTTCTACTTACGAAGATAAATCCAATCATTATTATTATGGTCACAATAATGAATACTTTATTATCCGTGCAGTGAACACATATTACTCGGTGAAGGTAAGAAAAGTGGACCATCACGTCTACCCTCATAATGTTTGACACCATCTAAATCGCAAGGGTGCAGTAAACCGAGCGCGAGTAATTAACGCGATGAGGAATAATTCACGGACCGGCAGAACGAGAATTTTAATACTCAAATGAAATAATTCTTCAGATTGATGACGTCGGATTTCTCTCGCCGGATTTTTTTTTTATCAACTCCGAGACTGTTTTTTTTTTTACCGAATTGAATTTTTAATTATATTTTACGGGCTCGCGATTCGCAATTTGCCGGATTAAATGCGCTTCGGAATGTTCAGTGAAATCGTGTTTTTAATGGCTTTACCTCTTTGATGGATTGCTATGTTGTTAAGAATACATGGTTTATTTACTATTAAAGACAATAATTTTTTTAAATGTCTTAGATATTCGTTTAAGACATTGGCCATTATTCTGCTGTTTTGTACATTTTTTTAATGAATACCTATTTAAATCCCTTAACATTTTTTTTTTCATTATTGTTGATTAATAGGATTAAAATGAAGACATTTAACGGTTTTTATAAATTGATCAATTTAATTACATAAATACACAAATTATCCAAATATATGTGTTTAAAATTATAGAAAACATTCTTAAAATTAAGATATGTTTTTTTCCAATTCTCGTTAAGTAGAATGTATATTATATTTGAAATATCTTCGAATTGAAACATATGTAAATTGTATCCATTAAATATATTGTTACCAAAGATCTGCAAAGCCAAAATAAAATATCGAAGTATTTGCTGGATTATTATTATTGTTATTAGATTGTCATTATTGTTATTCTTTTAATACTATGTAATTATACTTCTAGATTCTTCTGCATTGAATGTATGTTAAGGTTTTACAGTACGCTTAAAAATTGAAAAAAGTACACGAGAAGTATAATTCTTGTTAATATAAAAAATATCTACATTGCCTGTAATGAGTTGTAAAATGATAAGATTATTTTAAATCAGATTGTAGAATCCATCTTTTCGAATTAGTGCCTGTGATTTTGTTCTCATTAAAATGGTTTTGTTGTTTTGTACGAACTACGTATTTAATTTGGCAAAATCCTGGGTTTTTTTATTTTAATGACATCTAAGATATTAGTGATAATTTCTATTAATTTTTATTATTATTGCATAACCCCATGAATAATTGCATTGATATTATTCTTCGATTATCTTATTCTAGATAATAGTCTCAATAGTTCTCTATCTGCCAGTATAAAATATTAAAATCGGTTTTGCCGTTTCGGAAATTAATTCAGATGAACAACAGACACTTCAATTTTATTTATATAGATAATATCTAATACCCGACTGCTTCGTTGGGAAGTAATAAAATGGAAAAGTGATCATCGAATAAAAAAATAGCCTAGTAAAAATTCTGAATCGAGTGGTCAGAGATTTGGCGTAGTTAAGCATTAAAGCAACTATATTCTTATGTTATATACAGATTATATACAGGTACAGATAACATAAAGTTAATATTATAAATATTTTTAATTTAAAAAATGATTAATTTGCAATAAATTATCTATATTTAATGTGTCCTCTAACATTTAGATATGTTCAGCTCTAAAAGCATTGTACTTAGTCAAAGTTATACAAAGTAATAGTTTAGCAAAATTAATCCCCAGACAAATATTAAGGACTATGTTGTCTCGGGCAGATGCTGTAGAGTACAAACTTTCTTACAGCTTTCTCACATTAAACAGACATAGCACGTAATAACTCTATATAATTACGCAAATAAGTATGTATTTATAGAGACTGTCCAAAAGTTCATGAATGTCATACTAGTGTATTTAGATATTGTAATAACATCAACTTTGTTTATACAAAACGACGTTATAAATACGAATACCAGTTCACACTAAATACGTATTTATAAAATTGTGTAACAGATTAATTTAAGTATCCCTGAAAAAGTATAAAAAGTTCAGTGTTTAATTTTTTTGTTAACAAATTATTTATCCTGTGGTATAACATTTACATTGAAGGTATTATACACTGTAGGATATTTTAAAATGATATGCGTTTCATTTATAAACGGAGAGACGAGCTCGACCCGGCAAACAGCCTCCCTTAGGAACTAAACTTTCCGTCCACCTAGCGACAATATTTGAAAGTTATTTCAGCGTTCACAACCCTCATAGGCGCCGTTAAAATTTTCCCTGCCACCTTATTCATAATACACATGATGCATCTATCTCACTCGCACGCTAATTCGAATTTACGAGTGCGACGGCGTTAGAAATATTTACAAACTGACATCTCCGAATTAACGGTGGTCGGCCCATGATAATTTACATATTTAGGTGAAATTAACCTCGCAATGTTAAATTGTATTATGAATATTAATAGGTGTGTGTACGCGTAATGTATTATATTATATGAGCAACTTTATGGCTCAGATTTCTGTTTGAAATTATGGCACCCTTTCATATAACTAAATGCGTGTATCGACATTTTCAAATAATTAATGTCATTTTCAACCTTATGATAGTGGCAATAATGTATATACAGTAAACGAACACTAAACAATATGCGAACAAATTAATAAGCACTAATATTCTACATTATCGACAACAGTCCAAGCCGAGGTGTGCCGTGGAGCCTTGATCTAGTTGTCTGAATAAAATCGGCTAAATGCCTTAAGCGCTCGCCTTAGTAGTACGGTGAAGCTGTAAAGGCCTTGCAAGACCAATAGCATAGTCAGTTCGAGAAAAAAAAATCTACATGACTTATTAATCAAAGTACGGTTTTCTTCTAAAACGTAATTTTGTAAAATTAACTTAATCTACATTTCAAAATTAATTTAATGTAAGCTTTAATATTATTTAACTTACTATTTCATTAAAATTTTGGAGATAAACTAAAATTAACAACAAAAATCAGTTTTATTATAGAACGTCTCCAAACGCAAAAATTCAAAATAACCCCAAGCAAAAATTTGCAAACGTTGACTGGAGGTTTATTTGGTTATCTAATAAAATATTACGAGCTTTGACAACTGCCTCGAAGCTGCCCCCTTGTGGCCTCTGTTTCTTACCTTTTTCAGTTATGGCTCCGTAAGCATTTACTGCTTTTATATAACGAAACAAAGTAAATATCTGCTAGGGATTTGGCAAAGGCGGCCATCTTTAAGCGATGTTTTAAAAGTAAAGAAAAGAAGTAAAAATTCACCGTTAAAAATGAAAGTTAAGCTAGTCTTAGCTTAGTAAATACATTTCTTATGAGAAGATAATAGTGGAGAGGCAGAAAGTCCCTTTATAATTTACTAAAATTACAGCCTATAATCAATTTTCAGCGGAGAGATTACCTCGGCTTCTTATACAAATTGCCAACCGTCAAATACTTTAATAAACATATATAAGGCATTATAAAATATTTCAAAATTGAGCTAACTAACTAAGACTGATATATAATATCATATACATTTTTTCCTGTGATTTTGTTTTTACGATTTTCGGTACATTTAGACTGAGAAATAACCAAAATCTCGGCATGTCTACATGTCAAGTGTCATTACAATCGGTTCACATGTTGAATCGTAAAAAGGTAACAAACAGACCGAGTTACTTTTACATTTATAGTATTAGTAAGAAATATACATACAGTTTATCAATATAAGAGTATTTGAAAGCGTGTCACTTAAAGACAAAACAACACATTATAACTTGACTTCAGTTATCGACATTCTTTGAGAAGAATTTAATGTGTAAATATATTTTTTAAGACGTGAATAAACTAAATCTTGTACTAAATCGTAGCAATCTTTACAGGTTGTTCGTATTATTTAGATATAGGAACTTTTTATAATTATTTAAAATAAAAAAAAATCACTACCGAAATAAAATTAAGGAAAGTATAGGAAAAATTCCCGTAAGTAATAATTTAGAGGGTGAGAAAAATGTAGGGGTCTTAAATTTAATTTCCGAACTGGAACGACGTGAAATTCCCCCCGCAGCAGGTCAAGCTTCCAACGTGAAAAAAGAAAGGGTCTATCTCTTTTCAAAGTAATTTAATTTATATTCTATTAAATAATTTTTAAAAGTTACCATCTTTTACTATTCTGAATCTGAAATTCAAACCAAATAAGCAAAATTAGTAATAGACATCCAGTGGTTGAAATTCGACCATAAAAAGGATCAAACTTTACTTTTTACTCTTAATGTACCTACTAAAAATTTTTTTTAAATTTTTGTTATTGGATTTATTATTGGTTGCAAACGATCTGGTGGATCGCCTGATGTCCACCAACAATGCAAGCACTGTTACTTTACGTCGGTTTTCTGTGAGAGGGTGGTAGGTACTACCCTAGGCGAGCCGACCCATTCATGCTGAAAGCAGTAGTAGCTTCAGCATGGCTCTACCATCTACAATTAAAAATTCCCATTCAAAAATTAAAACACGCTTATGATACAGTGGAGTATATACAATATCTGCTTACATGTGTAAATATGTCACGAGCGTGGTAAGGTCATCGGTTACGCGAACCTATACCTTCCTACCTACCCTTTCCCCTACCAAAAAAATTATATCCACAAAGTAGTTCAAAGCGGCTAAAGAATAGATACTCGACTTCATTTTGTTTAATGTAAGCATACAAAATCTTCCGTTGTTGTAGCTACAATAACTAATTTCGTGGCTGATATGTATGCCATATAATTCAAGTGCCAAATCAAAATATATGCAATTTCTTCAAATCGGGTCTGTACTTCCTGAGATTAGGGCGTTCAAGCAAACAAACTCTTCACCCTTATAATATTAGTATAGATATACATATATAGATTTTGCATATTGTAAATTTGATGAGGAAATATCACAATGGCTTGTAAACACAATAAAAAGGTAGTAAGCAGTAGACTAACACAAATAATATCAACTTAGAATTTTTACTGCTATGAAAATCCAAAAATTAAATAAGTATATTCAATAAAAACAAACGAAACATTAAAAGGTATGCGCAACGCGACAGTATGCTTGTACTTGATAATTAACAGTGACTCCTTAGGGAAGGGCTTGGGTCCGGCTAACGCAATATATTATGTTTGAGATGACACTCAGCTCTGTTCCGAGGGGGTCGCAATTTTGAAGGATCATATCTGGGAGCCAAAACTCGGAACGGACAATGGACATGAATTTCTATTAAAATATTATAATTTTGTATGACAAAATTGTAAAGAGAATCGTTTTATAATAACCTTTAATTTTCACTATAAAAACTGACGAAACTATGTTGAATGTATGCTATTATAGTAGCTCGAATCATTCAAACGAAATCTATACTAATATTATAAAGTAGAGTTTGTTTGCCCTAACGCGCGTGTTAGATAGTTCATTTATCGAGAATGTTATGGCTATATATATCATCATGCTATATATAGAAGTGAAGCACTAATGAAGAACTTTGTAGGTGATAAAGCCACGCTGAAGCTATTACTGGTTTCAGCATGCATGAGTCAGCTCGTCTGGGGTAATACCACCCTCTCACAGAAAACCGACGTGAAGTAACAGTGCTGGCATTGTTGCCTTTCGTTCTTCAGTGAGAGCGCCGGAGACCCACCTCCACTTCCCTTCCACTTTCCCCTTCCCTCCTTCCCCCGCAACAAAGGTTGGCAATGCACTTGCGACTCCCCTGGTGTTGCAAGTGTCTATGGACTGTGGTGATCACTTACATCAGGTGACCCACATGTTCGTTTGTAAATATATAAATAACTGAGGTATATAATTTCCCTCGCTTCTTAATATGATATTTTGATCGACGAATCCTTTGACATCATTTTGTCATACTTCGATTTAGAAAAAAAATAATAACAATTTCCTGCTTTCTTTTTTAACGGACACATACAATATCAATTTTTGGATAAAAATGAAGAGATCAAGCATTTACGGGTTTATCCATATCTGTATTATTTTTATAGATCTTCATATAACCAGGGTAATGTAATGATTAATTTGTGTTACAAGTATCGAAAATAATATAAATAAATACTAAGACAATTATGTTATATTGGCGACAGTCTTTCAGAACAATTAACCTACTAAAGATTTGTTAAATAAATATTGATTTTTGCAGTTTACAATAATCCTACGGAATAACTTTTGTTTAAGCTTACGATGAGAGTGGGAGAAATTAAAAAAAATCATAGCAAAAGAAAATAGTAAACAGGTATATAAATAATTGAATCAAAAAAATCCGTACAATTATGCCACTACGTGGGAATTACCATTAATGTGATCTAACACTCTGCATAAAATTCTTAGGATTTTCCGTAATATATCATTCATTGCTAGATTTAATTAGCAGTAGGAAGTTAAGTTAGTTCGAGCAATTTATAATATGAGGCCTCGCGAATCATTAAAGACTAAGTTTCAGGAATTCGGTATCTTAACTCTGCCCTCCCAATATATTATTGAATTTAATGTATGTCCGCAAAAACTTAGATATGTTGGATCTAGTAAAAGACCAGCATAATTTAAATACTAGAAACAGCAACAAATTGGTCATTCCATGCTTCAGGCTCACTAAATCCAAAAACAGTTTTATAGGTAAGTGTTAGGTTTTATAATAAAGTCCCAAAACATATTACCGATTTGCCTGATAGTGAGTTCAAGAACCATGTCAAGCGGGTTTTAGTATCTAAAGGCTATTATAGGTGGATCAATACGTGAACGATGGTGACGTCTGGAAATGACGCCCCTCTCTGTGCATCCACTAATAACGAATATAAATATTTATGTTACTGTAAAAATATATGACATGAAAAAATAAACCAGATCGAGTTCCTTCCCGGTTCTTCTCGGTGACTGGGCTGTTTTTCGAACCAGTAGTAGCTTTGACGTTCATGAGCGCCTTCTCGGGGCCTAAATTGAATAAAGGATATTTTGATTTTGAACCTTATTGTATCCAACGTTAGCGTGTTGATTATTAATAATTCAATATTATATTTAATGCTCGTAAACTTTTAACGATGGCCGATATTGCCTGAAATTGAGAAGTCGAGATCTTTTCCAATTAATTTTTAATATATAAGGAACCATACATTTATAATAACAGCTTGATTAAAAACAAGAATAAAGTATTGTAGAGCCTTCAACTTAATGTTATCTACTAAAAGTTTACGCTACAAAATAAATGTGAACTAATTTTGCTTTGGTTTTTAGCATTTCCTTATTTGCACCAAGCACAATATAGTTTATAAAGAAAACAATGTATTTGTTAAAAAAAAATATAAAAGTAAACAAAGTCACGGGTTTTAGTTATAATATAAAACAAAAGGAATTAGTATTATACAATGTATCCCAATACACTGGAGTACCTAAATCTTACCCTGACATTTTTATAAGAGCCTCTTCACCCCTATTGCTTGGCCGGAATTAGGAATTACAGTACAGTTTGCAAAGAAGATGAAAACTATATAATTAATATCACCTAGTATTATATGTCTATTTATATATTATACTAACTGTTACCCGCGGCACCGCACGCGTTTTTAAAAAAAATGTATTATATAAATGTAAAATTGTGAATAGATGTGTAAATTACAGAAATGCTCTTTCAAAAATATTTATAAGTACGACACGCACGTCATCTATTGTAACATGTAACGTGTACATTACATATATGAATACTAACAGAGCGTCAAATATGATGGGATTTATCATCAGCAACATACCTGGAACTTTAAACTACTATATACCACTCTCAGTGTTCACTTACACTATATAAGAAAGTAATGAAAATATTAAATTATACATTATTGGACAATATACTTTAAAGATTTTATTATATAAATATAATATGCCCATATTGTCGATATAATTAAGTTATTCTTATACTTTGCTATAATTTTAATTACATACAAACATTATATTTATTCTTGGAGTTCAGCGCAGCGCACGTCTCACGTGTATGTTTACAGTAAACAACATATTTTTGATTAATTTCACACGGACGAATGCACGGGTAACAGTTCATCACTACGTAGTGTAACACAAAGTTCTCTGCCACATCTGTTTGCGATAAGCTCAAAAGTACAGAAAGTATTTTTATGCCGCTTTCACCAATATATAAAATGATTATCGGGAAAAGTTTAGGTATAATTTGCCTTATTATCAAGGCGGGCGATGTCTGCCGAACCTGCTAGCTCAAAATAAAATAGCTCATTAGTTAGTTATTTGCCCGTAAAATTCCAGCCGTTTCGGAGATTACCCGGAACTAACAAACAAACAGACAGTCATAGCGAGAAAATTAAAAAAATATATTTTGTTGTTATTTGTAGCCATATGCATTCACCAAAAACTATTTATTTGAATATTAAATACACACACTTTATTTTTATAATAAATACGTAATAGATTGATTACAAATAAAAAATTGGGAACAAAACTAACGCAGAATAAACATTATGAATAGAGACACAAAATAAACTCTGAAAATGTTTGCGATAGAAAGTTATCACGTTACCATGGCAACGTATATAATACTAACGCTAACACTCAGCGATAGGTCTCAAAAGGAAAAATAGCCCGATTTTGAAACATTCTTCATGGGTGCCCCGTTCCTATTGATTTTAACGTAATCATGTCTAGCCTAAAGCCTTCCTCGATAAATGAACTATCTAAGACCGAAATAATTAAATATTTTTTCAAATCGAACCGATAGTTCCTGAGATTAGCGCATTCAACCATACAAACAAACAAACAAACTATTCAGCTTTATATATTAGCATAGATAGATTATACTAGCGGTCCCCCCGGAAATTGTCCTGCCTTGATAACAAAAAAAATATCTAAAATGCAACCGCAATGCCACCTACCGGATCTAATTGTGAGTCTGTTTTGCCTTTAATTATTACATTTTATAAGTTATTTTATAAAAACCCATGTAAGCTGTTGAATTTTCAAATAAATAAATAAACCATTCTCAGATCCACTCGAACGCGCACACAAAATTTCATGAAAAGCGGTCTAACCATTTAGGAGGAGTTCAGTGACATACACACGTACAAAAGAAATTTTTATATATAAATTTCTTGTCACTGAACTCCTCCTAAAAGTACCTGGACTACTTAAGTCATGAAAATGTAATAAACAAATTCACATTCGCTTTTACAATATAAGTTAGGAGTTTTACTCCTATTTTGATTTATATATACATCACCTAAAAAATTACACTCAAATACTTTCAGCAGGTAAAAATATGTTTTTATTATTTTGTTGACAGTACTGCCCGCGCCCGCCCCGTTCATCTGCACGGTGTCTGTAACTAGTGTTTTTCACACAAGTTTTATGTGCTATTATTTGCAACGAGATATAAAAGTAACCCTGGCTAAGTTTACTGCCTAGCCGGACTAATCCCGACAGCATAAAGCTTGTAACAGAACCAACCCCTTTATGTTGTGTTCGACAGTAAAATCTCTTACTTATATAATATTCTTATGTTTATCACTTGCGCATTATTTGATATGGATGTATATACCGACAGTTTTATAGACTCCTCATATTGCTTGTTAAGTAAGATATTTGTCATAGAAGCAAAACAAATAAATATTGCAAATATATAACAAAACAGAAAATATTCTGTTTCAGGTATAACCGTTTCATTATGCGGAAAAGTGATGGGCAGTTAGTGCCATCACTGTCACACACAGGCCAAAGATAATAATTAAAAGTTATGTTAAGTAATTTTCTGCTCTTTTCTTATGTTATAGCAGGCAAGCGAACAGGTAAGTCACCTGATGTTAAGTAATCACCACCGTCCATAGACACTAACAACACCACGGGAGTCGAAGGTGCGTTGCCAGCTTGTGTTTAAGACAAGGGTCGGGAGGGGGAGAGGAAGGGAAGGGGAGGGGAGGTGGGCCTCCGGCGCTCTCTCTGACCGGACGAAACACAACAATGCAAGCACTGTTACTTCACGCCGGTGTTTCTGTGAGCGGGTGGTACTACCCTGGGTGAGCCGACCCATTCATCCTGAAACCAGTAATAGCTTCAGCTTTACTCTGCCACCTACAAAAGTATTTAGAACCTATTAAGAAATAATCCGTTGTTAACGAATCGAAAAAAACGTGTTTCCTTTTCTCTAGCATTATATTTTGATTTTTATGATTATTTTAATCATTTAATCAAAATACTAAAAGAACTATGAAGGTAGGATTCTTATAAAGTAATTATAACTCCACAGTAGTATGTTTGGGCACAGTGTTGATTCACGTAGCTTCTAAGCCCTATAATGAGCCTAAGCTATCCGTGTACAAAGGCATCGCTAGTGCTACCCCTCTCAAGTGGAAAATATGTCACCAAGCACATGTAAGTCTACTGCAGCAGCTGCACTTCAAAACCAGTTTTGTCTATCGTAAAAATATTCTAGATTATAGACATTACCAGCTGAAACCAATAATAGCTAATTAGGCTCTACCACCTACCAAAATCTACCTACCTACCTCTGACACCTATTATGTAACCGATTTTTATCATTTATCACGATTTTATTAACTCATTTCCATATATAGTCCTCGTCATACTTTTTGACCGCTCTGAATATAGTTTGCCAGAACATAAATGTATGTATTATAATATACAACTTCAATATAACTTAAAGATAAATAAATACCAATTGTAGTTAAATAATTGAATATTTATAATTGAATTGATATCTTTGTTTAATATAAAGTTATTAAACTCTTCAGAAACTACAATTTTTATTAGCGATACTACATGTTTAGCAACGTATGAAATAGAGCAAGCGATGTGGTGCGCATGCGCTGTTGAGGTAACACATACAAATAACATTGTTTATAAAGACATTTTGTCAGCAAAGTATATATTTGCTTTCAATCTTTGCTTTGTATTTATGCATCTGTATGTACAATAATTAGTAACTCAGATAAAGTCGCCAGTATCAGCTAGTTTATAATAAAGCATTACTACTGAGTTATTTTTTTTGGAAAACTATTTTTCATAATTTACTATACTCTAATCCTCCCGATCGAAACAAAGAACAAAATCGTTCTCGTTTCTACATATTAAATTTGCACAGTAGACATGGTATTGAGGTACGAACAAGGGTAATTTCTCGAAGTCGCCTCGTAACAATCGGTTTAATGCTTCGCCAAAGTGATTCCGGCTCATTGTCAGCCATGAAACACTCGACGAGCGAGGCGCCGTGATTGCGTGAAATTTTCATTGCATCGCCACCGTATCGCAACGATATTGTGGTGAACGTAAACGTTAAAGTTAACGTTTATTCACTCACGTCGGCGGAACTTTGTAATGAATTTTGTATAGGCAGAGATTTCGTGAATATAAAGCACAGGTGATATTCGCGAATTATTGGTAAACTAAAAATGATGACAGGCCTCGTAGCGCAGTGGCATTGTTACTACTATTTAGCCGAGAGATTTTATATATCTCATTCCCACATATAACGAACTTTTAAATTATGAACATAATTGACACTTATATGCCTGGATGTGAAATATGTACATATGTATGGTAGGTATATCAACTATTTCGTTACTTATAATACAAGAAATATGAAAAATATGACCGTATCTGAATTATGATCTAATATTCTTTTATTTATTTATCTATAAACTAGAGGGTCCGGCGTGCGTTGTCCCGCCCTGATAATAAAAAAACCTTAACAAATTATATGCCTAAACCTTCCTCATGAATCACTTTATCTACTGGTGAAACCGCATTAAAATCCGTTGAGTAGTTTTTGAGTTTATCGCGAACAGACAGACAAATAATATGACAGAGGACTTGGATTTATATTTAGTGATAATGCTTTTATAACCGTTTACATGTATACAAGATAAGATATAAACATATATCATATTTGTTCAGTACAAAATAGATATTTACATACAATTATTGATACGCGCTTATTTTATAACGCGGAGAATTAAGAAAAAATACTATTTTTGAAGTGAAACTTCTTTAGAATCGTTGTGATTTCAAACCGGATGCAACGGAAAACGACAGGTAAGAGACATAAATACAAAAATTAGTGAGCCAGAGCGAGTGAGCAAATGTCCGTGTGTGTGTGTATTGCACACTGTTTATATATATTATTATATACTTGCTTTTATTTGAGCATTTAACGTGTGTTAGTATATGTGAAAAGTACGTGAGCTAATACTACTGTACACTGTATGAGGCTGCGTATTAAAGCTTTTTAGTAAGAAGTCAGCGTGGTATGTTATTATTTAACAGTGCTAGTGAGTATTTTTATATCTTGTTGTGCTAAATAATAAATTCATTTTTAAACAAATAAACTTTGTAATTATCCTACCCTTGCTATATATATTCATCTCATTCTTTTTCGATTTACTGAAGTTTCATTTCTATCGTGTGGGAATCGCACACACACCTTTTTTATCTTATAAAGTTCCGTTTATTATTTTACCTTTCTATTTATTTATGGAATACTTACATATTCATATAATTTACGCCCACTTACTCATATTGTTTTCCAAGTACCTACCCATCACAAGTTTATTTGCTATATCAAATTCTATAACTTCTTTTATTTTTTTCTATACGACCACGCAACAGAATTGCCGAAGGTGTTCAACATTTTTATGCACGTCATATAAGTCCCACTAGTTACTCACGGGCAATCCAAAAGCCATATTCAAACATAAATAAAACCAGTCTCGAGCGTCCCGTACCTTTCAATTTCTACGTAGTGTGTGCAACAACAATATTCCCGAGCCTGTGCTAAACAACTGTCATTTTATTTTATCACCCGGCTTCCGCGTAACTCCGTTTGTGATAAATTTTAATGTCGCTTGAGAAATATTTACACGTTCTATCGGTGGTACAGGTACTTCCGAAATATACCAGGTGACTGTTTAGGCAGTAGCAATATTTCTGATAGACACTCTGCACTCGATTCTCGTTCTTTTTTTTTTCTTTATATTATAGGAGGCAAATGAACAAACGGGTGGTCACCTGATGGTAAGTGATCACCGTCGTCCATAGACACTAGCAACACCAGGGGAGTTACAAGTGCGTTGCCAGCCTGTGTTTGGGGGGAGGGAGGAGTGGGGAAAGGGGCAAGAGGAGATGGGCCTCCGGCGCTCTCACTAATCAAACCAAACGCAACAACCCAAGCACTGCTACGTCGGTTTTCTATAAGAGGGTGGTACTACCCTGGGCGAGCTGACCCATTCATGCTGAAACCAGTAGTAGCTTCAGCGTGACTCTACCACCTCCAAAAAACGTTCTAAACCAATTAAAAAAATAGATGCTTAATATTTAACCTATCTAGAAAAATACAAAAAATATACACAATCTTCTTTCTACACGTCTATGTTAAAGCACAGTACCAATGACCGTCGGGTGATTTCACTTTCATTTAAAAGGGAACGTGGGAACGGCAGGAACAAAACAAAAGGGTTTATTGCCTGTTTTAATATCGAAATTTATTAACTCCGGGTCGCCCATTGTAACTTTTGGGACCGGTCATTGCACTTAGGTTTATTATTTTATTTACACGTTGATAGCTATACTTTTGAAAGTCTTAGAATAAACTTTAACTTAGGTTTTCTTGGTTTTTATTAGTATTTGTTTTAATATTATTATTTTATATGTTAAATGAGAAGGAATACTGTGAGTATGAAACCTTTCACCTGGTACAGTAAAACTCATGCAAGAGTGAGTTTATGACTATAATTTATTTTGTTTTATTTTTTATTTTTGGCAACTAATCTTGTAGGTTATACTGCCATTGTCGAGTAGGTAATAATATGACAAACTACATGTGTTGCGATAATTTCAATATTCTAACAAGATGGTGGTTCCCCCATTAGAAGTTTCCAGAGAGTTTTTATGGCAACTCAAGTTTCCTGCTCCGTGGTATTATTTTCCATGCACCTCACTTATACACAATAACAGAATTATATTACGTAAAATGCCATCATATGTTACTAAATATATAATCAAATATCATAAGATTATGAACAAAATATATAAGCCATTACATGACAGACTAAGACCTCACTCAAAAACTCTAATTGAAGGTTACGATAAGGGATTTTATAAATAGCCAGATATGATACACAATGTAGTGACAAAGAGTAAATTGTAAAGAAGTTGGAATAATTTTTAGTAGGTGATAGAGCCTCACTGAAGTTATTACTGGTTACATGAATGGGTCGGCTTGCCCGGGGTACTACCATCCGACTCACAGAGACACCCACGTGAAGTAATATAGTTTGCATTGTTGCGTTACGTTCGGTCAGTAAGAGCGCCGGAGGCCCACCTACCCTCCCTCTCTCCCTCCTCCAAACACAGGCTGGCAACGTACTTGCGACTTGTCAGACGTTGCAAGTGTCTATGGACGGTGGTGATCACTTAACATCAGGTGACCCAACGGCTCGTTTGTCTCCTAGAATACAAAAAAAAAGTTACAGTTACTGTCAATTAAAAATACAAGATGGCTGCCGAAAATTGCGAACGCTTACGAAATCGGTATCATCAGAGATGGGTATGATCAGTAAGGACAATGCAATGATATTGAAGTATCAAGATTGCGGATTCAAAATGCACTATTATCAAAACAACTTCTATAAAATACTATTGAAAATTGCTGTGTTGTGGAATCTATAATTTAAAACTCGTAATCACTTACTATGTAATAGATGAGTTCAACAAGTGCACTGCTGTAGTTATATATAACCATACATACTGCTTTTCTTTCATATATACAAAGATCTATTTTTCTTACCTATAGTAAACGCGTAATAAGATCTAATAGAAAAGACGGAATATTATCTATGATACTTATAATTTTAAAGAAATTTCATCTGTTTTCCCAAAAAGTTAATCATATTGTCAGTAACTAATTTACCTTTTTTTTCGAACTGACTACGCTATTGACCTAGCCTGGTCTTAACAGCTTCACCGGACTACTAAGGCGAGCGCTTAAGGCACTCAGCCAATTTTATTTTGACAACTAGCTCAAGGGTGCGCGTCACACCTCGACTTGGGATGTTGCCTGATTCATGCAATTCGCGACCTATCTGAGCTAACCTTTGCTTAGCTACATATTCATACTTATATGAGTTATTGAAACATATATGTGTACCAAGCATACATACCTCAACAACTCTTATATGTATTTTGTGTTGGATAATTTTTCTAAACTGTTTCAATTCAATAAGGGAAAAATCAAAATAAAAACCCTTCCACTATCATGTGTAAGCATGTGTGCGTGCACGTGTGTGGAGGTGATATGTGTAATATTTCGCAGTGTTATAAGATTTTGTGTCACTGTATCGCGCGAGCAGCGTACTCCAGGGTACCACGCCGGAGAAATGGACCTAATTTACCTCGTATTGTATAACTGTATGCTCAGTTTTAATGCTTAGTAACAAAAAACGTAAAATTTGTTACATAAAAATCATCTTATTTCTCAATATTTTAACAACAATATTAAAGAAACATATGCCGTAAGGGAACCGTAAAATTATTTAAATCAAATAACGTAACCCATTGTAAGAGTGACTTTTTAACAAACTCGTAGAACTTTCAAACTCCACCGTAGTTCAAAATCCGCCGTCGGTCTCCTGAGAATGTCCGTAAAAAATTAAGTCACAAAGCGAGAGAAAAAAAATAAAAGTTTAAATGTCTCCCCCTCTTTGTTAAGAATAAACATTTTACGTTCGCTTAAGAATTTGGTGGTGGGGAATTAAAAAAACTCTTTGTAGGCTTTAGGATACGATGCTCGTACAGATGTGGGCTAAGTTATTCACATATATTTTTATAAGTTTTAGTTGTTGTATATGTTATTTTTTTATTAATATTATTGTAATTTCAAAGATCGTGTCACTGGTGTGCCTTAATTTCAACGATTAATGTATACCAATGTATGTATAATATAAATAATATATAAAATAAAATCTTATATATAAAATTCTCGTGTCACAATGTTAGTAACCGTACTCCTCTGAAACGGATTGACCGATTTTTATGAAATTTTATATGCATATTCAGTAGGTCTGAGAATCGGCTACTATCTATATTTCATACCCCTATGTGATAAGGGTTGTCCACCCCTAACATTATTTTTTTTATTTTTTGGGCATTGTTTTTTAATTTTATTTTATTATAATGAGGCATTAAAAAATACATACAACCCTAAATTTTCACCCTTCTAACACCAAGCCCTATTTTTTAATAGTCATTTTAGTGATTAATAATTTTTCATCCCACTCGATAACTGATCAATTATTTTGAAAATTATTTCACTGTTAGAAAGGTATATTAGATTAGGTTTTATTTAGGTAAATATATATTATATAGTAAATGGGGCGTGGAGGTGAAGCTCTTTTGGAGCAACCCAGTGGATATCGGGAAGACATTTCTTGGCAATATATAGTATAGTTTCAAGTCACAATTGGACCCGATAAGTTACGGTACAATCAGGTTTTAAGTTTTTTTAAGATTTTTAGCGTTTGGAAATAAAATTGGAACCAGTAATAACCTATTTGATGCAGACGAAGTTGCACGGGTCAGCTAGTTATATATAAAATAATGTATTATTTTGAGGTTTTTGGTTAAAAGTTAGATTGCCATATATTGGCTTTTATGTTTTATTCATTATCTTGCATTATTCGAATGTGTATTGTATAAGATGTAGATTTATTATTTATACTTAAAGTCACTCGCGACTCACTCTGCAATTGTATATTTATAGTTTATACATTATGTTATATGTGCTTATATGTTACCTACTCCTTACAAAATCAGCTATCTGCAGGTGAAACTCCTGTCAAAATCGGTTTAACTGTTTCGGAGATCAGCCGAAACAAACAAAAAGATAAATATTGTAAAATTTTTGTTTGTTATGCTATATGCACTATATATACTTTTATATCCGTTTAATAAAAACGTTGTTATTTTGATATTACAAACATACATTCCATTTATTTATATACGCTAATTGAGGTTATTACTTTTTTTAATCTAAATGGTTAAATAGAAATTCATTTTCCTCCTTTTGTATTTATTGTTATCTGTACATATACCAATTATTACAGTTTCTTTTTTTACGAAATAGTATCAAAGTGTGTAAAAGTACAAAATCTGCCTGCGACAACCACGACCGCAGCCTCCGTTGATTCATGTTGAATTCATTAAGTTTGAAGGTGCCTTAACTAGGTGTCTTGATAATTTAATCCTTGCAGGATTGCCCAATTAAAATGTTGGCAACGAGTTTTTAAATATTCACGCCGTTCGGATGGGGTTAAACCGGGCCCAAAAACGAGGTAAAATTTATCATCCCCGCGAGCAGATTTATACGGGTATAATGACATTTTAGGTGTCGATTAGTAAAAGTTTTCCAGTAAAAGCTTTGAGTAAAGGCTTTAAGTTGTCGTGGGGTAGAGAGATTGTGAAAATATTGAAATTATGTATTATGAATTTATTTCATCAGTAATTTGCGTTCGTCATTCGAAAGCTCGGATTGATAAATACAAGCAAAACTCAATAATGGGATTTCTTCTCTAAAGTAATTTTACCTACATATATCTACCTTCTTCTTCTATACATATAATAACAATGTATATGTAACGTGTTGTGATTTTTAGATTTTTGTAAAAAAATTGTGGCCGCTGTCTAGAAATGAGTATTAAAATATATTTCAATCATTTTAAAAATGTTTGTCTGTCTATCTGTCTGTTTGTTTGAACACGCATGACTTCGTTCAAGATAAAATCGTAAAGCATATCTTTGAGTGACATTTCGTCTTTGTTTCGCAAGTGGAAGGGTTTTATTTTTTTCCCTTATCAAACTGAAATAGTTTAGAATATTATCCGATACGAAATATATATAAGAGTTGTTGAGGTATGTATGCTTGGTACACATATATGCTTCAACAACCCATATATGTATGAATAGTTAGCTTAGGTTAGCTCAAATAGGTTGCGAATTGCATGTATCAGGCAACAGCCAAAGTCGAGATGTGCCGCGCACCCTTGAGCTAGTTGTCAAAATAAAATCGGCTGAGTGCCCTAAGCGCTCGGCCTTAGTAGTCCGGTGAAGCTGTAAAGACCTTGCCAGGTCAATAGCATAGTCAGTTCGAAAAAAAAAAAAAAAATAGATAGAAATAATACTTAATACATTCCAGGTGTCTTTATTAATCACTGTTTTTTACATCAGATTCCAAGCGGAGGAAGTCGCGGGCACAACTATCATCATCAGCCTATAAGAGACCCGCCACCGCAGGGCCATAGACCTCTTCCCGAAGGAAGGTGTGGGCGTAATCAAAGAAATCCACAGTTATTATATGTTTTCCCACATATAGTAGTACTACAAGACCATTTCTCAGGTTCAGGTTCCTCACGATACTTTCCTTCACCGTCAGCCAATAGTGTTACCAATTTAAATTAGAAAAAGTATGCGAATTCCGAAAAGTTCTTCGGTATATTATTGCACCGATCAAACCACTGGACCACAACGACTATACAACTAGTTTGTAATAAATTTACCTCATACAAGCCATTGTCTAGCTTGAAATATATTTTATCATCCTAATAATTTGACATACAATTTACTAAATTGATATACCGACGCTAAGAAAATTATATAACATTATATAGTCGTATGTAGGTAATTATTTGCTTTCTATCGTTCGGAAATAGTAAATTTTTCTAGATAAAAGGTACCCTGTTTTTTTCGGATCGGTTGAGTAAATAAGATTTGAATACGTAATAACAAACTAACTCACTTTCACATTTATACCTAACTAGCCTCTGCCCGGGACTTTGTCCGCGTGACATAGTTACTTTGTGCTAACGCTAACACGCAGCGAAAGCTCTCAAAAGGATAAAAAATAACAGTTAAAAAAAAAAACTAAAAAAACACGCTTCCATAAAAAAATGATATCTGGAGGTCATTATCATTTTTTTGTCACTTTTTGCAAAAATATACATTTATTTCTAATTTACACTATTCATAATCCAAATTTATTAAAATTTTATTTTCTGTTTTTATTATCATAAGCGTGTTTTTTTAGTTTTTTTAAACTATTATTTATTTTTTAGTAAAATTTTTGTAACTTTTTTTTCGGATTATTGCAATGTCATCGAACTTTGACAGGTGTGCAAAGTTTGAATTAAAAATCTGATCCTTCAAAGTAGGACAAAATCGAGCTCAAAGGGGTCGGTTACATACATACATACCGGTGAAGCTAATAAAAGCGTGATAAAAAAACCCCGATTTCGAAACATTCTTCATTGGCGCTCCGCTCCTATAGGTCTTAGCGTGATCATATATAGCTATAGCCTTGCTCGATAAAGGAGCTATCCTACACTGAAAGATTTTTTCAAATCGGACCAGTAGTTCCTGGGGTTACCCCCTACAACGTCACAAACTCACAAACTTTACCCCTTTATAATACCATTATTATTATTAATTATTATTATTATAGTATAGAGTAGTCTATATAGATATCGATAACTATCTATATAGATATCTGTTAGGAGTACTTTGGGTTTAATTATCGAAAATAGTGAAAACTTTTCAGTTGCCTTAAAATTAAATTTAAATAAAAGCTTCCATTATATCTGAAAATATATGCCATAATCTATTAGCAAGAAATGCTTGCAATAGTACATTTTTATATGACAATGTAATACATTATGTATAGTTTTGATACTATCATATATTAAAAGTTATTAATGTTTATAAAATATCATTTTTCTATTTTTATTCATATAATATATTGTCCGATATTGAATAATTTGGGTTAACACATATTACAACAACAACGTTCACACATATTAATTTAATTTAGATTATTATTAATATTGAATCGGTTATATTTCGATTTTATAATTATGTGTATAATATTTTTTCTATAAAATAAAAAAAAACATATTGTAAATTTCATGGTTTATTAATAAAAAAGGTTGTTACAAATAAAAAATTAATGTAATAATATGTTTTACATCGCAATTTTACATTACATAATTTGTTCACGTTTTGTAAGAAACTCTGTATTTCTTTATAAACTACGGCATAGTATGAGTTGTACTTTATATATTCAATTATATTATACAAGCCTCGGTAGCGCAGTAGGCAGCGCGTAAGTCTCATAATCTTAAGGTCGTGAGTTCGATCCTCACCCGGGGCAAATCTTTTTATTTTTTTATTTCTAAATTTAAACTCTTAGTGCGTGCCTTGAAGTCGTATTGTTATTAGAGTCTTGTTTTTTCAAATGTGAAAAATTATATTTGTATGCTATGCGACATCTGTGAAATTTGAGTTCAATCAATTTGATTTACTAAGCGCAGTATAGATGGCGTACTGAGAATCTTAAAAATGGCAATCACCTAGTTACTTGTTATCTCGTATCAGTAATTCATGCAACAGATAGCGCAATAGTCAAAAGAATATTATAGTTATTAAAAAACTGAATACGAGTTTATGTTTGTTCCAGACAAATATTTTGCTTACAGCGACATCTTTGAAATAGACATGCAATTTACATTGTAGGCGATGCAGTAAAACTTAATTACAGCGCCATCTAGCTTTTCTCTTATGCTTCTCTTGGATGTTAGATAAATGTTCTCTTGAGGTAATACATGCAAGCCTAGCTCATAATGTATTTCATTTACGTAAGATATCCTAGATAGCGCAATATAAAATAAGGTTTTCTCAAATTACTAAGAAAAAATCAATGCAACTTTGTACTTAGTTGTATAAACAGCAATATATTAAAAATAATCGTGTAACCAAATGATAATTGTGTCTTGACGTCGAATTTAGAAATATAAATGTTATTTATATTAAAATAAATTACTTATCACAACATGACGTCGACATCATATCAATACAACTTTGCGTGACATTGTATCAATTTGTAATAAATGTCCAAATGTATGTAATAAATGTATAAAATAAAATACAGTAATTTATTATATAGAATTCATAGTAAAAAATAGATTGAGTACCTATTTTATACTTCGAAGTGTTAATAAATAATATGTAATTTATAATAATTTTAATGTTATTTAGTAAAAACAGGTAATTTAAGGCATCAATTATAATGATAAAATTTATGGCAAGGTCGTCAAGTGGCGCCAGTATTCTTCGAATTCTTTTGTGATGATGCTAGAGTATAATAGGTATGAGATTTTACCTCGTATGTCCTTTTATGCTTATGTTTTGATAACAATATATTAGTACCGACGATTTTCAATCTTAATTTCTAGCTATTTATATTATGGTTAACTGTATTACATCCATGTTCTCCATTTACTTATAACGACGATCTGAATTGAGGAAATCGCGAAAATGTGAAACTATTAAATTATATATTGCTATATAAACCTGGTTAAACAATATAATGCATTCAAATTCACCATGCAGGTATAATAAAAAGAATCTATATTTAAGAATAATTCGCAACATATGCTAAAATAAAAATAACATTCGTTAATCACATTGTGAACGAAATCCAATAGAATATTGTACATGGAATTTTTTGCTAATATTTACAATAGAAAAAACAAAGCACAGCTACTTTTTAACACGTAATTAGTGATTTAAAAAACGTTATTCTAGAAAATATTAAAGAATGATGTTCCCTTCTTCCTAAAAAATGTTTTTTTATTGTTATAAAATATTTATAGTAGATGATGATTAAACATAACAGGAAACAATAACTGTTGAATAATTATATATTTACAATACGAAAGCTGATAATTGTTGGCGTTAACAAACGTTTGCTTAAAAAATAATCAGTTAAAAAAGTTTATAAGCGTTCGTAAATCATTTAAAAACCATTAAAACTAAACATTTGACAGTTCGTGGTGGTGTATAGGTTATGGCGAAGGAATGTAACAGGCGCGTTCCTGTTTGATGGAGTATTGTTTCGAATTCCATCACGCGTTCAGTGTGAAACTACGTAGGTTAAGGTCACTGGACACAGCCTCTTAGTAAAGAGTTACTATAGTGCTGAATGCGAAAAAATAAACTCATTTCCAAAAGTCAGTTCAGTTCGAAAAGTCCGAAGCCAAAAAAAGTACTAATGGCGAACATCGGAAGAGCCTATATTCGTCTGAGCATTGGTAACTGTGATAGTGTTTGCGGATTTTTTGATAGTGTAAATGTGTTTTATTGAATCCTAATCCAGTTGATTCTGTATTAAAACTCACTGATTCTATCGACAGAAAAGGGCTCTAGTTCATAAAATCTTTAAGACGAGGAGTGAACTTTAACATTGTAGGAGATAATATATCGCAGTGACACAGAAATGTTTAAGTCTGTATAAATAACAACCATGAAAATGATGAAAAATAAATGACATTCGCTATGAATAAATACCGATTTTAGATTCCTTAAGAATTTTAACCTTGCTTTATATTGAACTAGCGAGCCCGGCGGACGTTATGACACCCTAATAATAATAAAACCCTTGACAAACCATATACTTAAACCTTCCTCATGAATCACTTTATCTACTGGTAAAAACCGCATGAAAATCCGTTCAATAGATTTTGAGTTTATCGCGAATAGACAGACAGATAGACGTGGCACAAGACTTTGTTTTATAACATGTAGTGATGCTCGTATATTACACGAAGTTTGAACTTAACATACTTAATCAGAGCGGCAAAACGATTATCGAGGACAGTGTATTGAATTTTATAGACTTACCTTTTACACGAATACATAGAAAATTTACAATCATTATTCCCAACACGTCATATGACAGTTTATATTCCTTTTTAACACGTTCCTTTAAAACTCGCGTATCCTCATCAGTTACTCCCAGTAGGAGAACGGTCGGTGTCAAAAAAAATCACATTATTATATACTGCCCGTTGACCCCGCGCCGCCGTGCCACCGATTCGATTACAGAATTCCTTTTTAAGGGGTAGCTAACGATATATTCCATTATATTTATTGAAGTGAAACTTCTTTATTGACGTAGGGAGGAATTTTAGAGCATGTAAAAACGTATGTAACGTTTTTCGGTTACGCGTCATCTAAATTTCTGTACATTTTTCCGTTACGCGCCATGTTTATTTCTAAAGGTGCGCTCACAATGATCAGATTCCGTGGAATGTAAACCATATATTTCATATTTCAGTTATCATCAGCCATTAATTTCAAAAATATATAATAACGATAACGATAATTGTAATAATTCTATTATAATTAATGGAATATAATTGATGAAATGCTATTATAATCTTAGTAACAATAAGGTAAAATAATTAAATTATTTGTAGCCATGTTTATAATAATAAAAGCCTTTTGCTTAAACTTTATCTAATTTAGCTTTATTTAACCAATTTCTGTAAAGTTGTAAATATAGTTGATCATTTTTCGAAAAATGTTGTCATAAAGAAGTTTCACTTCTTACGTGTGTACACTGATATACGCACGTTTTTTTTTTCATAATAGACAATCAATTATGATCTTACGTTCTGATACGAATATAATGTAAAAGAGATTTTGTACAACGCGTTACAATTAAAAGTTTTATACAATAACAGGTGGGCCTGGCGGAAGTTGTGCCAACCTAATAATGAAAAAGGCAAGTGTGCGGTTCCCACACGATAAAAGTGAAACTTCAGTAAATCGATAAAAGAAAGAATATATATATATATATATAATAACAAGGCTAGGATAATTACAAAGTTGGTTTGTTAAACAATTAATTTATTATTTAGCACAACAAGATACAAAAATACTCACAAACACTGTTAAATAATAACACACCACGCTGACTTCTTACTAAAAAGCTGTAATACGCAGCCGCATACAGTGTACACTAGTATTAGCTCACGTACTTTTCACATATACTAACACACGTAAAATGCTCAAATACAAGTAAGTATTAAACAGTGTGCAATATACATACACACCGATATTTGCTCTTTCGCTCTGGCTCACTAATTTTTGTATTTGTGTTTCTTACCTGTCGTTTTATCCGTTGCACTCGGTTCCAAATCACAATGATTCTAAAAAAGTTTCACTTAAAAACTTTGACAAATCTTTATATACCTAAACCTTCCTCATGAATCAATGCATCTACTTGTGAAAACATTATGAACATCCATTCAGTAGTTTTTGAGGAATTTATTTTTTAACTATCTGTGCCCGCTACTTCATTCACGTGGAACCTGATGTACAAAACAATGACTAATAAAGTCATCTGAACGTATTTAGTCCATTTGCTTATCTCTTTTTTTCTATCATACTTATGTTACGGCGCCATTCAAATTACAACACCTTTTGATAGGGTGGACCGATTTTAATGAAACAAAGACTAGGTTACTCCCGAGGATATGCTTTATAATTTTTTTTAATGATGTTTTATTGTGAATCTAGTAATTTAGCAGTGATACGTGTTCATATAAAAAGACAGTTAAGCAGGCAGACAGACTTTTCTAAAAATGATTGAAATGTATTGTGTTACTTATTCTTAGACACATGCAACAATTTTTTTTACGAAAATCGAAAAAGTACAGACACTTTACATTTACATTCTTATTATATATATATAGAAGAAGATATTTAGTGATATTAGTACAATAACATAATACATCGGCATTTGGTACCGAAAAGAATATGAAGTAATCAAATCGGCAAACTTTATAACAATCTAAATTCGCATATCTTATTAGGTAAGCGTACTTAATTATTACAATTATTGTAGCAGTTATTATTTTTCACTAAAAATGCTTGTGTTGTAACAACTCACTACACATCTAGGGGTTACGTTATCCTGTAATTATTTATATGTTGTTATATATTGTTATGTTATTACGTTTCTTATTCTTAAAGTTACGTCACATTACTTTTTGTTCCTTGATCAAACGTTTGACAATGTTGGCCGTTTTTGATTATGGCTGGCAGTTAACTCAATGCTAAAATAACTACCCAATATTGATTGAGGCCGCCATGACACTTAGCTCGGTACTAAAACAAACAACCCTAAAACAAAGTCAACAGTTAATTGGCGAAAAAATTTCAATAATTTATTGTCTCATACATTTTTAACTTCGCCTTAAAACGGCATCAGCGACTGTGCGTAGCCGAAATCACCCAATTATACCCCTTTTAAGCGCACTACCCTAAAATGCTATTAACTGCTGATTTATCTGTGGTCATCAAACATTATGTTGGTGAGTTGTATTAGTAAAAATAAGTTTCGACTTTTCAAAAATTTCAAATAAACAGCTACCTATTTATTTTATCACGTATTGAAAAATTAAAACCTAATTATTCTTGCTACAACTTATTTTGTGTTTTTAGTGATTCACCCTACAACGATCCGTAAAATGTAATTTAAAATTGAACTGCTTCGGAAGCCCTTCCGTCCTATTACTTGGATATAAATAATCCTTTAGTGAAGGGTAAGAATCACCCTCGCATAATAATTCACTTTTAAAAATACGCACCTACATAATTTAGACATATAGATAGTTATAAATTACAAACAATAGATTTATAGATTGTATTCAATTTTAAAATATTTTCAATTATTGTATCAATATTATGGTACATTCACTATAATATGGAAAATGCTTTTGTTTATAATAGGCATTCTGTAAATGGTTTGAAGTCTATATCAAATAGAGTTTTACAAAATTTTAACAAAACATAAAACCGACTATAAAGATATACTCTAAAAATATACAAAAAAATAAAAAGAAGGCCAAAACCTATCAATATCTTAATCAGTATATTTACAATTTTTATTAAATTTTGAGGAATTCGCTTATATATCTTTCAAATCCATAATCCAATATTTATAGAATTAGAATGGATCCTATTTGCAAAATATCCCATTTCCAATATATAAAAACAAGATCTTCCCAAAACAATTTATAGGTGACAAACATACAAAATAAAAATACAATCAAATTGAAAATCTCCTCCTTGTTGGTGTCGGTCGAAAACCAATATCTTTCATAATCCAAATAAATCAATTAATTGAAATCAAAACACATGAAGGCGACATCATAAACAAGACATCCAATATCATGAAATACTCTAAGTATAATAATCTATGCAATGAATCAATCGTATCGATAAATGGTCGACATTATTAAATGCACAACTATTATTATTCACCTTACATTTTTTCACAAACGATGCCGCCACTGATGAGTTTGAACAGAACAAGAAAGCAATTGAGTAGTTTACAAACTTTTTTTTCTTTCACAATAAACCGGCAATGTCAGACCCTCTTCTCCTCAACTAATAATTCGACTCCACTAATTACATAATGAATGAAGAGGTAAACTTTAATGATATAATATATAGTACATGTTTATTCCGTATAATAGCATCTAGATTTTACGCCTTGTAAAACCTCTATATGTTCGGATTGCGAAAACATCATCGAAGCAGATACAAAATATATGCTAGAGTTTGTGATGCATACATGCCGGTACACATATCTGCTTCACTAATTTGTATATATATAGCATAACTAGTAAACTATTAGGATTTATTTAGTAAAACTTAGTAAGACTCGCGATGTTAGACCCAAGGCATTAACCTAAGCCGAGGTTCGGCTTTGGCACCCTTCAGCTTGTTACCAAGGGGCTGAGCGCCATAAGCGTTTGCCCTATATGTCCCGTGAAGCTGTGAAAGCTCATCAGGCCAATAACGTAGGGCACTTCGAAAAAAATATACGGAAGTGTATGATTGAAGGTGTTCGAATTCAATCCTGAACCCTGAACTTCTGTTTTCAAGACTGCAGTGTTTTGAAGATTATCTATGTATCCAAGATACATATAATACAATGACATACTCACATTCTCGTAGTAAAATTTACGTAAGAAACATATAAATGGACGGAAATTATATTAAATTTCTAAAATATTAATTAACGTTTGTATTATGGTATCTTAGTATTTATTTTTTATTTATTATATTACTATAAGAGATTACAAATAACAAATATATATTGAAATATATATTAAAGTAAAGTATATATGATTCAACTCTATTGCTGCCGTTGTTCTCAATCGATCGCTCCAAATTGAGTTATCAACTTTCGTGAAATTCATTGTTTTTAAACTTCTTTGCCTTTTTGTGCCGATACAGTATGATACTCAATTAATGACGGCTACCTGCGGCTCTTTTTATACGATATCGATCGAGGAATATAAGCGTGTCCAGTCATTGTAAAGGGTAACTTAGGAAACGATTGATATTTTGGTATTGCTTAAGGGGTGTTCTAAATTATATGTTTATACACATATATAATAAAAGCGTGTAATCGTTTTTTCTTTGCTTTAATTCCATAATAAGCGGTTAAAGCTAAACAAACTTATGTGGTTAGACCTCGTATTCATGAAATTATGTTATTAAATCACGATATATTAAAAATAACGAATGATTAATTAATACATGATCATTTAGAAATCAAATACTCGTGTTTCTGGAAACATCTCCAGCTAACTAAAGTGTTGATGCAGCCACCTTATTGCAAACTTTAGGAAATACTTATTTTTAACCGACTTCAAAAAAGGAGGAGGTTATCAACGCGTCTGTATTTTTTTTTTTATGTTTGTTACCTCATAACTTTGGACTGGGTGAACCGATTTTGATTATTCTTTTTTTATTTGAAAGCTGGTACTTCCAGTGTGGTCCCATTTCAATTTGGTCCAGTTCCGACAACGGCATCCAGTACAAAACCGTATAAGTTTTAAATTTGCATTAAGTATGTATACGACAAATAGACGAATAACTCAATATCACGCTAACCGATTTCGATGATTCATTTTTTATTGGAAAGGACGTACTTCAAGGGTAGTTTGATGAGAGTTTGGTTAGGTTCTGATTATGGGATCCGTGACAAAGTAAGAAAACTTTCAAGAAACGAGCCTACTCCTTTCTTAAGGGCCGACAACGCATCTGTGTTTCCTCTCGTGTCGCAATTGTCCATGGGCGGCCGTGATCACTTACCATCAGGTGACCCGTATGTTCGTTTGCCACCAATATTATAAAAAAAACTCTTCAATTCTTAGGAGCCTATTGTGCTTATGTTCGTTGCTGTGTTGCAACATGACGCAAGCATTGTAATTACATTACTTAAGGTGTATAATGTGTGAAGCGATGGTAGCCGAGTTGGTGGTAGAAACTATCGCGGATTACTGAAAAGGTTGCGTTCGTACCAAACGTTACTTATTGTACAACCAATTGAAACCATATCGCATACCATACCGATAGATACCATACCGCAAAAATGCGCATATTTTAATATACTTAAGGCGGAACGGAGTTCGCGGGCACTGCTAGTAAAATATATTTATGTACACTAAAAATGGAAAAATAAAGTAAATTTTCAAAAAAAAGTATTAACCGACTTCAATATCAATCAAAAACCCATAAGGCACTAAAAAGCGGAAAATAAATAGTTTATCAAATTAACCAAATTAAATAAAACATATGAATATGTGTGCTACCTAGAGATGTACTGGAAGTCGGTACCAACCAAAATTTTTGTATTACAGAGACGCGAGAGTGGACTTAAACTTTGTACCTGTAGATGATATGATTTTCGGTTTGGTTGGCACCGACTTCCAATACATCTCTAGGTAGCACACATATTCATATGTTTTATTTTATTTGGTTAATTTGATAAACTATTTATTTTCCGCTTTTTAGTGCCTTATGGGTTTTTGATTGACATTGAAGTCGGTTAATACTTCTTTTTGAAAATTTACTTTTTACATTATAGTTTTAATACAAAAATTATACGTAACTATAGAATATGTTACACTAATCACGTATAGGGTCGATGGAGTCAGGATTGCCAATAAACACTTCGTATACTGTCACTATTTATTTGGCCAGAGCTTCGCCTTACAATAACTTCCACATAGGAGTGCGTCCAGATCAGCGACATCTTGCCCTTTTTATGCCGAACTCCTACCAATGTAGTCTCACGACGGGGTGAATAATGAACAGCCAATAACTTCCACCAATAGCGTTCGAGGTCATTAGTAACACCCCGATAAAGTCAATAGCGAGGTATCGCAGGTCAATAGTGGTACCCCGGGTGGCGTTGTAGTTTCGCCTCTTGGGTGTGTCATAGCGGTACCGGACGTAGACATTAACAAATATTAACTGTACCCGCGACTCCTAGATGCGTGTAATTTAATGTAAAAAACTTGACTAATAAAATCATCAAAATATATTAAATCCATTTTTATTTATCCATTTTTCTCTCGTACTTATGTCGCGCTGTCATTAAATTTACAAAAACTTTTGATAGAGTGAACCGATTTTAATGAAACAATAATGAAATCTTACTTGAGGATATGCGTTATGATTTTTTTTGTGAGGTTTAATCGTGAATCGCAGTACTTTGGCAGAAATGCGTTTTCAAACAAACAGACAGGCAGACATTTCTAAAAATGATAGAAATGTATTTTATTACTTATTCCAATATACCTGCAACAATTTTTTTCACAATAATCTGATAGTACAGGCACGTTAGATTTACATTTTTGTTATGCATATAGATAAAATGATATTTTTAAATCATTTATATATTAAAAATAACTAATGACTGATTAAATCATGATCATTTGAAATTCAAATAGTCACTTTTTTTTTCGAACTAACTACGCTATTGACCTAGCAACTTCGATCAACAATAACTAGATATCGGGTCGATGCGAAAAATACGTCTCGGTAAATAAGAGCTCACTTGAAATGTGTGCCCTTATTTTGTTTAGTTTGTTTGAAACACGGCCAATGTAAGCCCGTTTCACATGCCGCAGTGTATTTAAAAGATGCAAAAATAATACCTGAAAAAGCAATTTAACGGCCGAAGTATCTTACTTTCGCTAAATAATTGTTGAATAAGTTATATTTTAAGCTTTAAACTAACAAATAATATCAAATTTTGAACATAATTACCGATTTCTAACCTGTGATTCAAATGTTTGGCCTCGTCACGCATAATAACGTGAAAACGTACTTTATTCTTTACGTATTAAGGTTGAATTCACACTAAATGTTGTTTATGTTGTCTTTTCATTTGCGAGGGGAGTAATTTATTGCTTTGCTCGTTTTATCGTAAGTATTAGATAATATTTTGAATATTTGTGACTTTATTACTATGTGTTATGGTTGTAATTAGGTTGAACTTAAAACTGTTTTAAAACATTTTTTCTCCCTTTCTAAGTAAACAAATAGCTACACATAAGTATATATTTACGCGGACAGTTTTTAGCATCGATTTTGTACTTGACGCTTTATCTAGTTATTGTTGATCGAAAGCCTAGCAAAGTCTTAACAGCTTCACCGGACTACCCAAATACTCACGTTTCTTCAAACATCTTCAACTAACTAATATACTGAAGTAGTCACGTTATTGTAAGCTGTAGGAAATATTTTTATTTTATATTATTGCTTTTACATTTAAAAATATATACCTAATTATTTCAAGGTATTAAAAAAATTACGTAAGGAAATTCGAATAGACATAGATATTACCTTCCTACTCTTAATATGTAAGGAACCAATTACCAAAAAATATTTATTAACTCTAGATAATGCCAGGGCGGGTCGCATCAGGCGAGTAATGGGCCGGTTAGGCCTTTTAGCTTGTGATCGACTGACGAAAATGAATAGTTAAGTTAATAAGGAACAAGGAAAATAAAATTATTCAATATTTTTTAATAATTCATCTCATGTATCGTCCATCACGGTTAGAACATTGTATATTAGTGATTAATTAATACTGATAAATATAAATTATTGTTTATACTTAATCATAAAGTGAAAAATGTTATGTTAAATATTAAATATCAATAAAATATATCAATTCATATTTAGTACAGTTCCAAAAAACAATTTAAAATATATCATTGCCTTCTATTCGTAGTTATCTAAAAAAATACAAAGAATCAAATTTATATTGTTGTCCGTTATATACGTAATATACGTATACGTATACGTAATATACGTTGTCCCGCCCTGATAACAAAAAAACCTTGAAGTTAGACATGCTGCCGCTGACTTTTCTGTAGACATTATCAACCTCTACAACTTTTCTGTAGAACTCAAACATATATCTCTCTCATCGTTAAGGTAGCGGTCTGTACGATCTTTTTTCTCCGTCTTACTTTGGAAATCCGACTACCACTGAAAGTCTTTTCATTTTTCGGGTTAATGTATAGCCTATGACACTCACAAATAACGTGGTTTTTTATTGGTAAAATAATTTTCATAATCGGTTTAGTAATTCCACATATTACCCCCTACAACGTCACAAACTCACAAATTTTACATATTTATAATATTAGTACAGATATAAATAATTTTAACTGAAGGGTTAAGGATACAGTAATTTAAAAAAAAGAATGCGAGTAAATCTGTTAATAAACAAACTCATTTTTTGAAGCGAATCTTCTTTAGGCGCGTTGAGCGGTATTTTTGTGGCAAGAGATTAATTTATAATTTCGCGTCATGACATCCTAGTAAGCATGACCAAACGTATTGCGCTTGCGTGAGACTAGCGACGCGTAGTATAGGGGCCTATGTACATCTAACATTGATTAATTGATAAATTGTATAAAAATGTATACAATTATTGTTCGGAGTCCTAATAGATGTGAAAAGCAGGCTAATGGTAATAATTTCAATGTAGAAATTAGGAAATTTAAATAATTCACACCATAATTAATTTATAATTTCAATTTTCACTGCTGTCGGCAGTCCTTATGACTGCATCGATTTTTTTTCATGTTCCTACCCATAAAGTACTTCTAAATACGTGAATTTTAGTGTTACATAACTTTTATTGGAAAAAATAACATAGGATTTGATATCGCTAACTTTATATTATATCAGAACTGTAATAATGTTATTATATAATTCCAATAAAGATTACCTATTCTGGGTGGCGGGTGTTTACGGCGCGACCTGTGTGTTCCCATAACGTTTCGCTTGATTTTTTCTACGTAATAACCGCCCGTTCAATTCGAGTTACGGCTTCTATAATATCAAATAAAGTGAATTGTAAAATATTTATTCTGTGATCATAACATGAAAGTACGTACGTGATATTTACATTCATGTATATATATATCGATTTAATGTATCGTTTGATGTAAGATCACAAATTTCACTAAGTAAACTGCAACACTGCAATTAAGTATGAAAATTTATTTGAAATAATTTTAGTACACATCTTCTTCTTTTAATACTTTGGAACTCAATCCCCCTTATTAAAGACCATTATCTACCATTGAATATATTACTAGCTGACCCGTGCAACTTCGTCTGCACCAAATAGGTTATTACCAGTTCCAGTTTTACTTTCAAACGCTAAAAATCTTAAAAAACCTAAAACCCGATTGTAGCGTAACTTATCGGGTCTTATATTGTGACTCGAAACTATACTATATATATATTGGCAAGAAATGTCTTCCCGATATCCACTGGGTTGCTTCTTTGACCCTCACCTCCACGCCACCATTCCACCATTTACTATATAATATATATTTACCTAAATAAAACGTAATCTAATATATCTTTCTAACAGTGAAATAATTTTCAAAATAATTGATGAGTTATCGAGTGGGATGAAAAATTATTAATTACTAAAATGACTATTAACAAATAGGGGTTGGTGTTAATAGGGTGAAAATTTAGGGTTGTATGTATTTTTTAATGCCTCATTATAACAAAAAAAAATAGAAAAAAAAATGTTAAAAATTATTTTAAAAATAATGTTAGGGGTGGACAACCCTTATCACTTAGGGGTATGAAAAATAGATAGTAGCCGATTCTCAGGCCTACGGAATATGCATATAAAATTTCATAAAAATCGGTCAAACCGTTTCAGAGGAGTATGGTATCTAACATTGTGACACGAGAATTTTATATATAAGAAGATAGGATTAGCGATACTACTATTATAATTAGGTAGATAAAAGTTGCATATTGTAATTTTAATGATTTCGGGAGATTTCACTACTCTAACAAAATGGTGGCATTTTACATGCAGTTTTTGTGATATTTTTTTCATAGGAGGCAATCGAACAAGGGAGTGACCTGAGGTTAAGTGATCACCACCGTCCATAGACACTTTCAACATCAGAGGAGTCGCAAGTGCGTTGCCAGCCTGTGTTTGGGGGAAGGCAGCCATTCTCCTTGGAAAAGTGGAGGGGGAGGGGAGTTGGGTATCCAACGCTCTCACTGACCGAACGAAACGCAACAATGCAAGCACTGTTACTTCACGTCGGTTTTCTGTGAGAGGGTGGTACTACCCCGGGCGAGCCGACGCATTCATGTTGAACCGAGTAATCGCTTCAGCGTGGCTCTACCACCTACAAAATATCTCAGAATTCATGTTTCATACATGTCACGTCACTTGTTGACAACTGAAAACTATATTTCAGATTTTGCCACTAATATTACATAATATAGAACTAAATACCCCAAGTTAATTGAACAGAGTATAAAGATTACGACATAGCACATAACTACTCGCCAAGTACTCAACCTTGCATTCATTGCATCTATAATGTATGTAGTTCTCATAATTTTAGATATAATTATTGTATAAAATGTGTTTGCAGTTTTTAAATTAATATCCGTAAACAAAACAGCAGTCAATCGATCTATCAATGTTTTTTTATTTACCACGTAAAATACATACTAATGTAGTTCTGTATGATATTCGTTATAGAATCATATGACTAATTTCAAAACGAAGATCATAGCCGAAATAGCTCAGTTGGGAGAGCGTTAGACTGAAGATCTAAAGGTCCCCGGTTCAATCCCGGGTTTCGGCAAACGATATTTTTTTTACTTTTTGTTTTTTTTTTATAGTTAGTAGATTACAAAATAAAATATAATAAAATAACCACAATTTATAAATTGACAATCACAAAGTTCTAAGTTTACTAGAAAAGCTACCACATTTCTTGTTCTTAGTAAGTGCACGTACAGTGTGATTGACATTATAAGTAAAAAGGTGATGATAATAATAATATTGGCTTTTAATATTTTCTTCTTACCCTTATACCATTAATAACGTAATATATATCCTGTAAATATTTAAAAAGATATGACATAACGACGAAAATCAAATTATTATATCATTTATTAATGTAGTAGCTTATTATATCTTAAATAAAATTAACCTTATTATTTTGTCAAATAACATAAAAATTAAGTATTTTTGTAGTTGTCACAGAAAATAATAAATATTTAAAATAAAAAATGTAAATAAATATTTTGATTATTTTGTTATAATACTATATTTAATACGAATGTAGGAATGTAGACGTCATGATTCGAAATACCTTAAAGCAAAAAAAAAACTTTTTGCCGAAACCCGGGATTGAACCGGGGACCTTTAGATCTTCAGTCTAACGCTCTCCCAACTGAGCTATTTCGGCTGCGTGACAGTCTTGTAAAATAACGGACATGACTACTTATTAAATTTATTTACTATGCATTAAATAAAATTTAAAAACACACATAGAAAAATATATTTGCCAATAACTTATACAACAATACATAAAATTCTTATCTATATTCATAATACTTATTGACAAAATTAACGATTGTATATTTTATGAAGTAAGTCTTAAGAAAAACCGTTATGAATAAAAAAAAGTATCACCCGTTCATTGGACTTGTTCTGAATAATAAAACTTCACGCTAAGGCCTTGAGGAGCGGAACAGGAATTTATTGCGAGCGAAGCCGCGGAATAAAACTAGTAAATTTATTATAACAGTTTCTTGAAATAAATTAATTGTTACATTTATTAAACAAACTTCGTTTCGCTTTTTTTATTTCTTTGCCTAACTTTTTAGTAGATACATACCAACATATGAAACATTATGCTACGCTACCCCATAGAAACTGTTCGTTGTTGCGGAATACAAATTGAGAAAGCGAAATTTTTAAAGCAAACTGCATGTGAAATTACGTACGTCAACTCAAAAATGAAAAAAGCATGGTAATTACGGATGCGTTCAAGTTGCTAAAAGAAATTTGAAGTTGCGTTCAAAATTACAGAAAAAGAAAACTGATATTTAGGTTTTTCCATGCAATTTTTCCAATTTTTCTCTTTATAAAAACCTTCCTCAGAATTCAAGGAATAAATCAAATCAAAAATTACTCGAATTGGACCAGCCGTTTTCGAGTTTTGAGCTTTTTTTTTTTTTTTCTTATCTGCAGACTCTCGGTCCGCACCATTTTTTTTGCTAAAGTTTTATTTAATATGTTAAAAATCGTATTTCTGAGCACCTATTTTATATATATATATATATA
>MU158759.1:338604-354182 GCA_015888305.1 Antheraea pernyi
ATATATATATATATTTAACTGTTTTTGACGTTATTGCCTTTATGGCGGTTTCATTCCGGTCCCCTATCGCCATCTTTAAGTTATAATCCACAATATGCCGCGCCGGAGCGTCCATGGCCCGATGGATGAACCTACTAACCGCGTCATCAGTCACGTCGGTATAGTAGACACAGGTGTGAGTGTGTGGATATTGCCAGTTTTGAGCTTAGCAACATATTTTGCGAATCATTTTTATTTATATAGATTAGTGTGATTGAAGTAGTTTGTAGGTCTGCGGTTTAAGCAAGTTGATAATTACATAAACGTACCTATTGAGGGATGAGCGGTAACAATGCACACAAAATAAAAGTTCGCGTACTAAGGACTTGGTTTACTGAAAATATGCACACGGGCTTAACTGTTTAAACATTTAATTATCTTTAATTAATTACTATTAGTCCTTCAAAAATAATAATTAAATGTATTATTACTATTATGTGTTTTATTGGAATGAAATAACAAGGTCAAAACAATATTACATAAAAAACGGTTGCCGATCCACCGTTAATTGGAAGCAAATGAGTTTAAATAATATATAATACACATTTGTATTGAAATTTTCAAGTCTAAAATATTGTCGATGCATATATACGGATTTCTATACATACTTATCTTTTTTGTGGATCAGGTATCATATCAGCAGTAGTGTACGTGGCACAATTATTATATTACAACATACATTGTTTTTAGTTTGTGCCATACAATGAGATATTTAGAATATATTATTCAATTAAAATCGAATAACACTTGGGTATTCATGATAAAAATTGAAGAAAAAGTTAAATTATGCCGAAACCCGGGATTGAACCGGGGACCTTTAGATCTTCAGTCTAACGCTCTCCCAACTGAGCTATTTCGGCAGATAACATTTTAATGAAATTATCAGTATTAAGTTACAACACGTTACTTTAAAAATATATACATTGTTAATTTATGTATAAAAGGGGCTTAAGATAAATCAATCCCATTTTCTCCTCTGTTTTCAACCTAATTTCTAAAAATTTTTGTTTTAGTATTAACGAATTTTAATGCTATTAATAAAAACTGCATGGAAACAGTTTTTTTATATAACAAAATTACAAACATATAACAAAAAGGTTGTATCTCCTTATTATGGTCGAATTGGAGTACCACAGCATTATTCGACTATACATACCTGATAATCTTTATATATAAATTTCTTCTGTACGTGTGTATGTCACTGAACTCCTCCTAAACGGCTGGACCGATTTTGATGAAATTTTGTATTCGTGTTTGAGTGGATCCGAGAATGGTTTAAATTCACAATTGGATCCAATAGGTGTTGCTGCAGTTGACTTTTAGGATTTTTTTTTAATTATCAAGGCAGGACAACGTCCAGCGGGCGCGTTAGTAATTAATATAAAATTTGAAAAAAGAAAACTTCCTTCAGTGAATAACTACTATACTATATTGCGAGAAACCATAGAGAAACACAAAATTGTATATATTAATATTATATTTTTGTATACTTAGGTATTACTTACACGTATATCCAAGACATAGGTGCCCGTTAATCATAACTTAACTGCTATTATTTTCAAGTTGGCATAATTCTTGAACATTACTAAATGAATAATAACAGCTCGTGGAAAGCGGCAAAGCTGTTTTATGAGCAATGAATCAGGGAGTTAAATAGAATGTAATTACAGAATCCTCCCACCGATCCCCTGAAATGGATATCAATTTGCTGACGTCATGAACTACAGAGCTATTAGATTTGCTGCATAATTAATTATATTTAGCACTTTATGGCATTGAAATGATTTATGCAGATATAAGAATTATTACATTCTTTACATTTTCGAAATAATCTTTATCTGTACTAATATTAGAACGCGCTAATCTCAGGAACTACTGGTCCGTTTTGAAAAATTATTTCAGTGTTAGATAGATAATTTATCAGCGAAGGATATATGCTATATATCGTCACGCTAAGTAGCAAATAGTGAATAATGAAGCCAATAATGAAGAATATTTCAAAATCTTTTTTTTCCTTTTGAGAGCTTCCGCTTTAGACGCTAGTATATTGTATGAAGATTTTATTTTACAACTAGCTTTCGCCTTAGAGAGCGGCTTAGAGAACAGTCCTTTATTTGGGATTCAAGACACCCTATGCCATTTTCTGGTCACCTGACAACTTATATGCAAAATTTTATGGTGATTGGTTGCGTAGTAAAGGCGTGGAAGCATAGCAAATGGACCACTGAACTCAGATTCGCATTTTTAATATAACTTGTTCCTTTTAAAATGGTTTTATTGTTTCATAGGAACTATATGTTTTGTTCGTTTTAATTGTGATTTGTCTTTTATTCTTTAAATTATAATTTTGTGTTTACTACTTAACCCTTTTACCGATTTGATGTAAGCTCTTTTAAACTTTACTAATATTGGTTAACCCATATATAAGGGGTGTCGAATAACATCTAAGACTTGAGACATCCACGCCAACCTCACCTGCACGTGGTGTATCCTGCAAACGAACGAGGCAATGGCGAAAGCGGGGTGGTAGGGTTTTACAGCCTGACCGGGTCGCAACCACCATGTATATGGCGAAAAAGCCCGTCATAGTGATACGCTTCTGCGGGTCGCGTTTCGGGATCAGCCTGTGCATATCCAGTTTTTCGCAGGCCGGCATGACAGCGGCGACCGCGATGGATAGTGTGTCACTCGGTGGTCGCCGTTGTTTTTGGATTGTACTGTGCTTACCATCAGGCACAGTGCAGTCATTGTGCCGTGCTACAATAAAAAAAAAGCAGAGAGTAATGATACTTGCGTAGATAACAGTAACAATACTCTATCTGTCAATGGAAACTGCACTAAAATTGATCCAAACGCTCCGAAGATTAGACAGCAACACAAAGTCTATTAAAATTTTTGTTACATGTATTGATTTTAGATTTATTGCCATGTCGGACTATACGTCCGAATTTCATGTCCTTGTCATTCATTTCATTGCTAGAATGTACCGTAACCTAATATTACTTTATGCTCTTAGAGAATTACTAAAAAGCACACCTTTGTTATATCAATATTGGCATCAAAAAACTTAACTACCAGAAGAAAGAACTAAAGAAAACCTTCGTTGACAACCAATCGTTTCTTCAATGACGATAACTCTTTTGGCAGTCCTATCCCTATGAAGTCCACCTGTAAGCGAGTCAGTCAGTTTTAGTTTTAGTGAGTTACTAGTTCGCGATCGTAATTAACCAGATAAACTTAGAATGTATATATAAATGCACTAGGTTTTGCGCATGGGTCTGCTCGCTTTACTGTAGATTTCAGTATCTCTCAAGAACAGTACCTACATTTTTTCTAAATGAAAAGTGCTCTATGCCTCTTTCCTACACCGCTGCCAATTTGCAGGCACAATTTCACGATTAACAATTTTGTATTTACGGCGTGAAAGCGTAACAAACAAACTGACGCGTTATTCGCGTTTATAATAGTAGTTAGGATGGAAAGAAATTAAAAGGCTCTTTAATTTTTCTTCTGACACATTAATAATTCTTATAATATACCACGACGATTGCAACATTTATCGCTTACCTAGTAATATTTATGAGCAACCTCATTACCTCGTTGAATGTAAAAAAGAAACCCGAGAACAACATCAAACACGCCTCTCGTATAAAAATAAACCGATACACATACAAGGAGGAAAATAATTACGGTCGATCATCGCCGATTAAACGCCGTATATTAACCGAGTAACGTAATATAGCTTCAATAATTATAAAGTGCGGTGTATAATTGAACCTTAAATATAATAATAAATTTACCTACTTGTGGAAGCCAATTATTGTTAAGGGGAAGTATACTTTGGTATAGATGTTTGTATTTTGGTTAATATTCCAAAATATATGTGGCGTAAATTCAAATAATACTTATTATATTTTTTTATTATTATCAGAATTTTCAAGTGAAACTGCTTATGAGAAGGCTCTGAAAATCTTATCCGCAACCTTTTTGGTGTAACGAAATGTGATGAAAGTAAGTACTGTGTTGAGTAGTGTTGAAATCACCGTTAACAAAGTTAAGCAATGTCGGGCGCGGTCAGTATTTAGATGGGTGACCACCTGGAAACACCGCGTGACGTTGGTTTTAACCGACTTCAAAAAAAGGAGGAGGTTATCAATTCGTCTGTATTTTTTTTTTTATGTTTGTTATCTCATAACTTTAGACTGGGTGAACCGATTTTGATTATTCTTTTTTTATTTGAAAGCTGGTACTTCCAGTGTGGTCCCATTTCATTGGTATAGTTCCGACAACGGCATCCAGTGCAAAACCGTATAAGTTTTAAATTTGCATTAAGTATGTACACGACAAATAGACGAATAACTCAATATTACGCTAACCGATTTCGATGATTCATTTTTTATTGAAAAGGATGTACTTTAAGGGTAGTTTGATGAGAGTTTGGTTAGGTTCTGATTATGGGATCCGTGACAAAGTAAGAAAACTTTCAAGAAACGAGCCTACTCCTTTCTTAAGGGCCGGCAACGCATCTGTGTTTCCTCTCGTGTCGCAATTGTCCATGGGCAGCCGTGATCACTTACCATCAGGTGACCCGTATGTTCGTTTGCCACCAATATTATAAAAAAAACTCTTCAATTCTTAGAAGCCTATTGTGCTTATGTTCGTTGCTGTGTTGCAACATGACGCAAGCATTGTAATTACATTACTTAAGGTGTATAATGTGTGAAGCGATGGTAGCCGAGTTGGTGGTAGAAACTATCGCGGATTGCTGAAAAGGTTGCGTTCGTACCAAACGTTACTTATTGTACAACCAATTGAAACCATATCGCATACCATACCGCAAAAATGCGCATATTTTCATATACTTAAGGCGGAACGGAGTTCGCGGGCACTGCTAGTAAAATATATTTATGTACACTAAAAATGGAAAAATAAAGTAAATTTTCAAAAAAAAGTATTAACCGACTTCAATATCAATCAAAAACCCATAAGGCACTAAAAAGCGGAAAATAAATAGTTTATCAAATTAACCAAATTAAATAAAACATATGAATATGTGTGCTACCTAGAGATGTATTGGAAGTCGGTGTAAGCCTTTTTCGACCAAATCCATGAACCGATTGTTTTGAAATCTATCATACGGGTAGCATGGAACATGCTATATAAAATTCTAAATGTTAGGAAACATCCGCAGTCGAAATCCTGGAAAGTAGCTAATTTTTGTATAAAAGAACAAAATACCAATAGACATAATTAACAAAAGTATACAATTGAGACAGTAGGTTCTTTTCGTGACCTAGGACCATACAAAGAAACCTTTTTAATCAAATTTATACAGTAAATTGTAGTGTCTTTTATGGATATTACTGAAGTTATGACAATGATAGATATTATAAAAAATTATATCTAAATTATTTCATTTCCGTTCGGAATTTCCATTAAAGATAAACGTGGATAATTAACGATAAGAGTTTTAATAGTGTATGAGGAATGTGATTATCTTTTACATTCAATGCTGTAAACACTTCCATGACATGAATTAAGAAAAGTATGGAATTTTGAATTAGACATTGGCGATGCGTACAGATTTCTCTTTACAATCAGTGTGTCCTATCCATCATCAGGTACCGAATAGATATGGTTAATATTACAGTTATTAATAATGCAATGCATTATAACTATGTATATAATTAATAAAAAAATATTGTAGACACCATTATTTTGTTTATTATCAGTTGTCCGTTATTGTTATTGGCAATAAGGATCATCAACCAGTATTATTGTAACGTGCAAATAAGTGAGTAATATGTAAAGCCCAATATGTGTGAAAGGGAGAGCTATACACGTTGCTCGCATTCAAAAACAAGATTCGGAAGAAAGCATACGAATTCTAATCACTATTGTGTTATTGGAATACGATAGAAAACAGCAAATTACAGAAAAGCAGAATAAATAACACATCAGCTCTAATTATGGTTTACAAACGGCTAAAGCGGTTTTGACGAAGCCTTGGTAGGCTTATTGGTAGATAGATAATTTTGCAAAACAAAATCTAGGTTACATATCATTAGTTTTCCATAGGGTGTCTAAACAATAATGTTACAATTTAAAAGACAGAGCCTAAAATCGGTAAGAAGTTTGTAAATGTTAACTAGTACTGACAAAAGTACAATTAAAAAACATGTGTGCAGTACACACGCGGTAAAAGTGAAACCTTTAAAAAATGATAAAATATTAATATAAACGATGACGAAATACACCACGCTGTTTATAAATTATGCCATTTCCCAAGACATTGTAATACGCGGGCGCGCACACACAAACATACACTCACACACCCACCCAAAACACACTCCTACACACACGCGCGCACACACACACAACCGCGCGCAAACAACGCTTGGAATTAGTCACACAATCAGGAAACCACGATTATAAAGAAACACTGTATAATATATTCTGTCTCATTCTCTCGTACATCAAATCCCATAGATATATGCAGACGGTTATCATTTTTTATTCTTGTTATATCTTCATCTAATTTCAAATTGCAACATGTCTAAGACAGACTATTATCAATCTAGGTAAATAACATAGATACGATAAAACAACAATACCCGTCTTTTAAGTATTTTGATATCACAAAAAATTTGTTGTAGTTATCTAGGAATAAGTGAAAATACATTTCAATCATTTTTAGAAATGTCTGTCTGTTTGTTTGAACACGCATCACCGGCAAAGTACTTCAAAAATCATAAAGCATATCCTGGAGTAACGTTTAGTCTTGGATTCATTAATATTGGTTCACTTTATCAAAAGTTATTGTAATTTTAATGACGACGCGACTTAAGTATGAGAGAAAAGTGGATAAGTAAATGGACTTAATACTTTCAGATCGAGTAGCGGGTATAGCTAGTAATAAATAAAAGTATCAGAAGAAAGAATAATATTAAATTGAATAGTGCAATAAGAAGCAAGCCAAATTTCAAAGCTTTATAAGATATTAGATTCTCATAAAGAAAATTTTAAAACTGCATAAGATTTCATTCATGGAAAATATGATAAGATAATTATATACATTTAAATATATGATATACATATCATACGTACACGCAATATTATCTAAATTATAGATATAGCAATATTATCACTATTTTTCTATAGATTAAGAAAATAATTGAAGGATAATCTCTATTTAATCAACATTATTCCTGTTATCTTTATTTTTGTGTTAAATACTGATATTTTTGTGTTATAGCGACTATCTGTATTATAAGTTTTTTTATCAAAATGGAGTTGATATCCATTGATTGATATATTATGTAAGAAGTAGTTCCATTGTTAGAAATTTATTAGCATAGATTTAAAGTACCTACCCAAAAATTTCAAGCTAAATTAGAGTTAGAAGGAGTATTTTTTGTTTTATTGTAACACGGCAAATTGACTGTACTGTGCCTGATGGTAAGCACAGTACATTCCAAAAACAATGGCGACCACCGAGTGACACACTATCCATCGCCGGTCGCCGCTGCCATGCCGGCCAGCGAAGAGCTGGATATGCACAGGCTGATCCCGAAACGCGACCCGCAGAAGCGAATCACTATGACGGGCTTTTTCCCCATATAAATGGTGGTTGCGAACCAGTCAGACTGTAGAACCCTACACCCCGCTTTCGCCATTGCCTCGTTCGTTATTCAGCAGGGTGCACCACGTGCAGGTGAGGTTGGCTTGTGTGTCTCAAGTCTTAGATGTTATTCAACACCCCTTACACCCCAAAAATGTATTGTTTTAGATCTTTTACTGTAGCTCTTTTCAAAAATTTCTAGTGCAGACACGTAATATTAATACAGTCGTATAGTTGCTCGCAAAAAAAGACATATTAAGTAAGTTCAAGCTCGAGAGTTATACCTTTAATTCAAATTATTTCTCGTTATAGAAATACAATATTTCCTATTCTTAGATCTAAGATATATGTCTTATTAGTATTTTTAAATATTATTTAAGTTATTTAACAACAATTAAACTGGTTATCTAATCAACTTCCCAAATAACATACAAAAAATATTGTAGTAACAAAAAGTAACATACAAGAAAGAAACGTAAAATTAATGTAAAATACCTTTTTTTTTTTCGAACTGACTACGCTATTGACCCAGCAAGGTCTTAACAGCTTCACCGGGCTACTAAGGCGAGCGCTTAAGGCACTCAGCCGATTTTATTTTGACAACTAGCTCAAGGGTGCACGGCACACCTCGGCTTTGGCTGTTGTCTGATACATGCAATTCGCGATCTATCTTTTTTTTTTTTTAACGTGGGGAAATCCCTTATGGATACGCCACCCTCCCGGGGGAGAGGGTGGGTTATGTCCGAGTCGCACGGACTAAAACCCCACGGTGTACGTACAGACCGTTTTGTGGGGGCGGCAAGGGATCGAACAAGCTAATCAACCTTGTAGAGCCACCCCCACGGTCCGCCCGGCGGAAGGTGACCGCCGGGCTCCTACCCATAGAGGGACAGACCGGGTACACACCAGCTGCCCCCCCTCGTCCGCCGAACCCGTGCAATGAGGAGATGGGCCCCCCGGCCCATCCCCTCAGGTCCGGCTACGGTGGCAGGAGGAGCCGGGCGAAGCGCCTTCTCCTCCTGCCTGTCCATATAAAGATAAATCTAACCTAACCTAATTGCACTTCATTACTATCATATATGTAGCTGCGGTGGCGTTAATACATAAGTAACGGGTTATCCTTAGCTCTAAACTATACAATATATAATGCTATTGTCATTTAACTTTTATAAGATAATATTGTGTATATTTCATTGTCTTTGCTTAAGTAAACTCTGAAGCGTTTTACTTACCATATGTCTGGAGGCTAATTCGAAGAAACCGTACAAAACTACAGCGTAGTGCGACACCAGGTAGAGGTTGCACCACGTCGGTAACTGAACGTCGTACTTTTCTCTATTTTCCACCTGGAGAAAGATATTTTCATGATAAGCAGGAAATATAATGCGTGAAACGTTTTATGCGTGCAATCCTAAGATATGTGTAATGTTGTCGCAGTGATGTAAGATTTTGTGTCACTGTATCGCGCGAGCAACGTACTCAAGGGCTCCACGCCGAGGGAACTGACCTAGGCTTGAGCCGTTGCCGAGGGGGGCCTAGTCTGGTAATGTAAAATACCGATTTTGAATAATGTTCGCTTTTAGAACAAACAGTCTTTATATATAGTAATAGAACAAAAACTGATTCAAGTATAATATAAAAGTTCTTTTGATAACGTTATATTTTTTAAATTAATATATACTTATAATATAACCTAGTAACAACTTTATCATTGCACTATCGTCGCCTGGATACAGCTATCGTTAAGTCGCTCCAGCGTCTTCAGCGATGCGATATATTTCTACATTGATAACATTTTTAATGGTGGTAGAGCATGTTTCAGCATGAATGGGTCGGCTCGTCCGGGGTAGTACCACCCTCTCATATAAAACCGACGTGAAGTAACGGTGCTTGCATTGTTGCGTTTCGTTCAGTCAGTGAGAGCGCCGGAGGCCCACCTTCCCTCCCCTCTCCTCTCTCCCTCTCTTAACCCTTCCCTCCAAAGGGTGGCAACGCACTTGCAACTTCTCTGGTGTTGTTAGTGTCCATGGACGGTGGTGACTACTTAACAACAGGTGACCCACCTGTTCGTTAGTCAACTATGACATTTAAAAAAAATGTGGCTAATCTATCAGATTTGTTCCATCGCAAATACCATACAGAATTGGCCAGGTGAACATATTACTCATGATTTGGAATTCAGCATCTTACAATTAAGAGTTGGGCTGGGCTAGTGCAAGAAATATTTCACTTCTTCACAGGCTATTTATTTTATTTTAAGATAAAAGGTGATCTTACACCTAACAAATGAACAAATATAGAAGTAATAACATTATTTTTCATTTTTTAGTTAATTTTTTTTTAAACTTTTTTTTCCGATTATTGCATTGTCACCTTTTTTGCATTGCACCTTTGACAGGTGTGTAAAGTTTGAATTAAATCTGATCGTTCAAAGTAGGACAAAATCGAGCTCAAAGGGGTACATACATACAGGTGAAGCTAATAAAAGCGTGATAAAAATAGCCTGACTTGGATTAATTAATCAAAATATCTATTAAAAAATTAAACTGTCGGCTGTTGCATAAAGTCTAAATTTGGTCTCATGATGTGCACAATACAGCTACCTCAGTATTCTGGTACTGTCGCATAGAGCAACTTATTTTAATTAAGTCTTATCATTTCATAAAGGTTTATAAAACAATCTGTTATGATTTCTCAAATGAGCGTCATTTGAGTGGGTGTCGGCGCCATAGCTCCCAACAGCTCATATTGTATGCTAATTTTTTGAGATTTCAAATAGTAATTAATACAAAAAAAATAATTTGTGAGCCGCTCCAATGAGTGCCGCGACGGGTTCTCTCATAATGGTTCTCTGCTTATTTCAATAACGTTTATTCATGTACCGGTTTTTTGAATGTCAAAAATTGTAACTGGCCCTTAAGTGCTCGGAAATGCTGTTAGTATCGTTACTTACATACAATCCTTCGAAAGCGAGATGTGTGTTGCTCTTTCACACCCATAATTCACTTAAAAATGGACAGAGGAACTTGTTGATATGAATTACAAGGAAATAATTTTAGCCCTCCAACTGATATATTTGAGTTCATATTTTTTTTCTATACCAGAGTACGGAACTTTAAAAAATCATACTTCGAAATTTTCAAGTGTCACATTGAAAAAAGTACATGTCGATTATTTTCGTAATTTTAAACTTTGTACCCGTTTTTAAGCGAATCGCGCGAACGGGTGAAATTGAAATTTAGCATAGTTGAAGTTTCTATTTCTTTTATATAAAATGCATTAGAATTATATTAAATTAACTAAAATATACACTACTCACACTACGGCTTGAATGACACACAACATATACACACATGTAAATGAAAATGACGTTTAGCCATCTGTCATTTTACTCATGCGTTCGAATTACTTTTTTTCATTTTACATTAAATATTTTTATCGTGGCTTACATACGTACCATACCTTACCTGCCCTTTGAGATTAACTGGCCAAATTGTAGGTTAATTTTATAATATGTAAATTCATAATATACAGTATATATATAGTTTTACGGTAAATCCTATCTTTTTTTTATGTCATAGACGGCAAACGTACAGGTGCTCACCTGATGTTATGTGATCACCACCGTCCAAAGACACCAGCAACACCAAGTGCTTTGCCAGCCTGTGTATGGGGAAGGGGAGGGGGAAGGGAGAGATGTGAAGGAGAGGGCCTTAGGCGCTCTCACTGACCGAACAAAACGCAACAATGCAAGCACTATTACTTCAGGTGAGTGTTTCTGTGAGCGGGTCGTACTACACCGGGCGAGCCGACCCAATCATGCTGAAACCAGTAATAACTTCAGCGTGGCTATACCTCAAAAATGTATAACGATGTTCATTTATTAACATAACAATGACAATTACAAATTATATGATTAGAAATATATACGATTTTATATACTTTTTTATCACGTTGTTATTTACCAACCATGAAATTTGGCATTATGTATAGATTACTTCCATATTTAAGTAGTGGCATTTATCTTCGATTAGAGATCTATGATAAACGATGAATGTTATCTGTCACCGAAAATAACTATATTTTGCACTGCAAATTCATATAAAAATATATTATGTCAGCAATCGTCATAATTCTATCGCTGCGAAAATGGTTTCTATGATTACTTTTTGTGTAATATCATAGGTGGCCAACGTACAGGTGGATCACCTGATGGTAAGTGATCACCGCCGTCTATAGACACTAGCAACACCAGGAGAGGCGTAAGTGCGTTGCCGGCCTTTAAATAATTAATAACCGCCCGTGAATTCATTACGGTATAAAACATAATAAAGATAACATATCGCTATGTCACTAAGGGAAAATGTAACTTATTATTAGTGATAATCCGATTTAATTAGAAGTTCCGGAGATTGTCGTTGAGAAGAAAACAAACTTTATTTACTTAAAAATGGGTAAATTACAGTAATACTTTTAAAATTACATATTTATAGTATACATTTATTATATTTTATTTATTTTATTTATTTATTTATTATATATTATATATAGTATTCATTGTATTGCATAAATTAATTGAACGTAAAATGTATTATCACAAATACTTAAAGGGCGGTAAAACATAAAAGTATGATGATTTACTATCTCAACTTGCAGTCCAGACACCAGTCAGTTTCTCTTAAAAATCAATACCTAATAATGTAGGTTACGTTTCTTACCATTTCGACCACAATTTCGCTTTACGTTATGAGCGACTGTGGTCAAATGGTCTCGCTTTAACATGATTGCTGTTAAGTGCATGTAAAATGAACGTCTCAAAAGATCGCACGCTTAACGTACTCGTAGTAATCGTTCATAATAATAAGAACTTCTGAATATGTTAACAATTTACCGAATTTAAAAACCTTCTAACCACTATAACAAATAAATGAACTCGGTTTGAAAATAAGGAAGATTTTTTAAAATTAGGCCTTTAGAGGATTTTTATGTCCATTTTTATGTTTTCATTTTTATTACTTAGGAGGCAAACGAGCAGACGGATCACCTGATGTTAAGTGATCACCACCATCCACAAACACTAACAACGCCAGGGGAGTTGCAAGCATTGCCAGCTTGCGTTTGGGGGGAAGTGGGGAAGAAGGTGAGGAGGGAGAAAGGAGGTGGGCCTCCGGCGCTCTCACTGACCGAACGAGACGCAACATTGCAAGTACTGTTACTTCACGTTAGGTTTTCTATGAGAGGGTGGTACTACCTCGGGCGAGCCATTCATGCTGAAACCAGTAATAGCGTGGCTCTACCACCTACCTAAATTCCAATTCCAATTATTTTCTTCATCGAGAGATGAAGTGACATTTAATAATGTATTGACCTGAATGCTGGACTACGAAAGAGACGGATGAGAAAAATTACATGTGGCAGAGATTCAAATTTTAAGATGGATGTATGGTGTAACCGGAATGTATAAGATTACGAATGAGTATATCCGAAGAAGCTTGAAGATAACACCAGTGACAGAGAAAACGAGACGTAATAGGTTAGCATGTCATGTTCGCATGTCATGAGTAGAGATGAAAGTCATGTAACTAGACAAGTTTTAAGTATAAAAGTGGTCGGATATATAAGTAGAGGCAGACTGAAAAAGGTATCGATATGGATAGTGTGAAAAATCATTTTTTTTTTTTTATGTTATAGGTGGCAAACGAATATGTGGGTCACCTGCTGTTAAGTGATCACCACCATCCATACACACTAACAACCCCAGAGGAGTCGCAAGTGCGTTGCCATCTTTCGGAGGGAAGGGTTAGGGGAGGGAAAGGGAGAGGAGAGAGGAGAGGGGAGGGGAGATGGGTCTCCGGCGCTCTCACTGACCGAACGAAACGCAACAATGCAAGCACTGTTACTTCACGTCAGTTTTCTAATGAGAGGGTGGTACTACCCCGAACGAGCCGACCCATTCATGCTGAAACCAGTAATAATTTCAGCGTGGCCCTACCACCATTAAAAACATGTGTATGATAGGTGTGAATACTGAGATATCATCTGACAGGGGAAAATGGAAGAAGAAAACATTGTGCCGATCCTAATTAGGTAGGATACGGCTAAGAAGATGATGATGAACTTCATCATAGTAGAAGAACTGTAGCTCACATTAAACACAGACCAGTTGAAAAACAATGGCGAACTTTGACAAATGAACAATTTTTCTTCAGTCGCCGTAATCCAGAGCTGGAGACAGATTACGAAACGAGACATAGCGAAATAGAGTTAACAAAAAGTCAGTCATGTCACATCTTGGTTAATTCTTAGCACTTATTACCACTGCGCCATGAGACCTGTCGTATGACGATGCTCATAACTATGAACAATGCTAACTGATACCCGCGACTTCGTCTGTTTTGTTTAACATCTTAACACTATTTTACGTGAGATACATGAAAACAAAAATATACTTTTCTTACATAATTCTTTTAGTCTTTTGTAATGTTTATATATATCGTAGTTTATTTAAAGTGTATATAAAATGAAGACATCAGAATATTTCTCTTTTAGATAAGGCGTTAAAAAGAAAAATTTAATAAAGTTAACCGAAATCTATCCAGTAGTATTTGTGTGATACACCTACAACGGCAGACCTTAATTATTTTATTTATATCTATAGATAAAATAAAATCTCTTTAATACAGGAGGTTTCATTCGAAATTTTTATGTTCTTCTCTGTAACGTATAAAATAAAGAATTAAGCAACTGGTGTAATTATGATTATAAATTTGTTTTCCTGAAAGCGTAGCGGCACTTTAAATGTATGGAAGGTGTCCAATAAATTATTTTTAAATAATGCCCATTAAATGTGCTCATTACATGACGGAACGCCTACCAAAACGTCGATGCATATTTTAGTAGCTCGACTCAGATACAGTTAACTGTATAGATTATGGACGGGACATATGAAAGTAATGGTTATTTTGAAGCAAGTCACTGAGAAATGTTAATTAATTAATATTCGTATAACACAAATTATAATGAGAAATGACAATATTATAATTTTGGTCAAGGTTATCATTTAACAAATGCTTATGACAGCATAAGGAAAATATACTAGTTTAATATTATTATGGATCACAGATAATATTAAATGATGTTATGACCTATGATGATGAAAACACATCTGTAGTTCTTCAACTTGACTGTGTAAATAGTGCAAAGGAGGTAAGAGGCAAGCTCCATCTCATTACGGAAGTCAACCGACGCATTGATAGGGCACGCCTACCACAACTTCAAAAATATAGACATATGAAGAAATAGAAATTTAGGTTAAAGATGACTATGAACCATGAGAAACAATGAAGGAAGTTGAATTTTTATAAATTAGGACTGTAATCTTGCCCGGTCCTGCGGGAGTGGGACTCCCTGACGTTCCGATTGGTGCAGGTACTCACCGGACACGGTTGTTTCGGGTGATACCTGCACCGGATCACACGCAGGGAGCTGACGGCCGCCTGCCACGAGTGCGGCGCTGACGAAGACACTGTGGGGCCGTGAGAACGGACTTATCGCTGCCGAGCGTGGTTTCGGCCATGCTCGGCAGTGAACAGGCATGGCGAGCGATGGCCTCCTTCTGTGAGACAGACCCTCAAAGTGGCCGTCTCCGCCAAAGGAGGACAGGAGGCGCTTCGCCCAACTCCTCCCGCCACCGTAGCCGGACCTGAGGGGATGGCCGGGGGGCCCATCTCCTCATTGCACAGGTCCGATGGACAAGGGGAGGCAGCCGGTGTGTACCCGGTCTGTCTCTCTATAATAGGTAGGAGCCCCGCGGGCACCTTCCGCCGGGCGGACCGTGGGGGCGGCTCTACAAGGTTGATTATCTCGAACGATTCCTTGCCGCCCCCACAAAACGGTCTGTCGGTACACCGTGGGGTTT